>CATKHJ010116505.1:0-15009 GCA_949750685.1 Vernicia montana | reverse complement strand
CTTAATTACTCAATTTTAATTAATTAAAGTGATTAATTAAAAGGATTAATTAATCAAATTGAGTGAAAACTAATTGAAAAATTAATTAATTAAAATTGATTTTTAATTAATTAATTAATTGTGATTACTCAAAATGAGTGTGAGAAAATTAATTAGAGAGAGAGAGAAGGGAGCAAGTGGATAGCAATCAACAAATGCTCAAGGTGTATTTTGAAATGGTGAAAGAGTGAGGTATTTATAGGAGAAGATGAGAGGTGAAAAAGACCAAAAAGTGGATAAAAAGTGGATAAAAGGAGGGGTAAAAAAGGTATTTCAGCGAAAAGGGCCAAAGCCATGAGAAGCGCTTGCGGACGCGTGTTAGGACCACGCGCGTCTGCGAGGTCACCTCGGGACGTCTGCCAGAACATCTAGCGGATGCACTAGACCTTCTGGAAGACGTGTCAGTACGTGGCTGACTGACACGTCAGTACAGGGTTGACTGACACGTCAATACGACGCGTGCCAGGTGCGTCAGTGCAAACGCGCTAGACGACGCGCGGCGTCCGTGAGACGGACTCGCGAACGTGAGTAGGCAGCTCGCGGAGCATGTAGACAGCTCGCGGATGCACAGGTATGGCTCGCGGACATCCGCGAGCTGTCTCGGGTTCTGAGTCAGTTTTCGGGGTATTCTGAAGTCTGAAAAATTAGCCGTCAATGGCGATGGATATGGAATTAATTATTGTATAGATTGGCAGTCAGTTTTGAGAGAAATCTGATCAGTTTTGGAAAAATACTATCTGTTACAGATAGTTCGGTCATAATAAAAAAAGTGTCAGTTTAGATAGAAAAATACTCTGGTCAGCTTCGGTGATTTCAGAAATAATTTTGGAGGTGCTAAAGTGAGGGTTCACAACTGCCCCCTCATCAGAACTGTCTATCTGTTAGACAGTTTTGATGAACGTGAAGTCGAGAATTTTGACGAATCTGGGGCTAGAAAATGATTCCGGATGCATTGAGGTCATTCTGGTAATTTTTAAAGTCTAATCTGGCAGGTTTTGGGAGACTGGTGAATTTTCAGGTTCATTAATTTTTTGATCTTTTAGCATAAGGAATGCATCTTTGATCAGAAGGTGGGCAAATTTGGTGTCCATAAGTAGAGAAAAATTATATGAACATGTAAGGACTCTCGAATCTGAATTGTAAGTTAAAATACACTTGGTAATGCACTTTTACTAAGTTGGGTAATTATAGGACACATTTTACGATGCAAGTACTTTGCAAGCAAACTATTATAAATATCTTGCACCGTGCTTGCCATTCATTGCCCATTTCAATTGCAATCTCCTCAGCTCAACAAATGAGCTTCTTTAACTTTTTTCAATTCTTCATTTTTTTTTAATCTTTCTTTTTCCTTTTCCCAATTCCAACGATTTTTTTTTTCAACTTTATGATTTTTTTTTTCAACTTTATGATTTTTTTTTTTAAAATACTAATCTCACTTACCTGTTAATGAATTACTTTGCTCTTCAGATTCAGCATTTTGCAATAATGGCTTCGAGATCTAGATATGGAGCTTCCTCTTCTCGTCATACTATCACCTCTTTGGTGAGCGATCCGCGGGGGCGCATTTATGAGCCTCCTAGAGATAACCCGGATCATTCGCTTCTCTTGCGAGAGCCTAATATACACGTTTCATATGAGGGGCATTTGGCGGTCAGTATTCTTCTTACCCTTTTTTTTTTTAGAGCTTTCCTTTTTAGAAATTTTATTGCCATATGCATATATATACACTAGTTGAATATAGGCCATGACGGTAAAGAATAGGGGTGGGCGACGCCACTTAGCGGAGGTGATTAGGTGTGTCACCCCGGAGGGTGGTGTCCGGACTTTGCTGGAGCCCACTGGTTTCGTCGACTTCTTGAAGGTGAAGACGTTTGAGCATGCCAATATAAACTTAATCAAGGCTTTGGCTGAGAGGTGGTGGGATACTATTAATACCTTTCATTTTGCTTGCGGGGAGTTGACTTGCACTCCGCTTGACTTGTACATGATCTCGGGGATCCATTTTGGGGTTCGGTCCCTAGATATGTGCAATGACTGGAGGGTGACCTTCTCTCCTAAAGAGATGCAAAATCTGATTGGCTTTGATCCTCCTAGGGATAACATCTAAGTCAGGTGCACCTTTCTGCATGATAAGCTATATTGGCTGGCTGCAAGCGACCTTGCTTCTAATGAGGTTGTTGCTCAGTTATGTTTGCTGATCATTATGGGTTGTACTTTTACCCATAATATGAGGGACACGGTGGACTTGAATGTCCTACCCAGCTTGAATCACACGGATGCATGGGACCAGTATGATTGGGGAGGTGCGATTCTGAGCAGGATGTACCGTGAGATGATAGATCTGTCTCGAGGGTGCATCTTATTTGTTGGTGGGACGGCTCTCATCTGGGAGGTATATATTTTGATCATGCTTCTTTGCTTCATTTTATGGATTTTATTTCTGTTGTTCTGACAGCTCTATGTCACAGCTCTGGGCCTACGAGTACTTCCACTTTATTGCCCCTGGGCTAATCAGGCAGTAGTTACCAGATTTTCTAGCTGGAGTGAGATGGGAGGAGCCGAACCGGGGTGTCCCTCGCAGGCACACCTTGTTGACTATTCAGGATTTCTTTGACGATCTGAATAATCAGCAGGTATTTTCCTCATCTTTTACATCTTTCATGTTGTATTGTTCTAACTTGCTTGCCGATTTTTCATGGTAGATTGCAAGACCTTTCGGCGAGAGGATATTGTATGCTCCCCATATGAATTTTGCGGAGGCACTTTCCTGTAGACGGGCGTTATTGTGATCTCCCTACTTTCGGTTGTACTACCTGGGCGATAGAGTCCATTTCCAGGTCATGGGATCCTGGTGTGTGCCCAGCCTTCCACCAGTTGATATGCATTATGGGTTTGATATCCAGGCTTCCCAAAAGCTTTTCAATGGAAGGGAGGCGTATCTGCATCAGCGTCCCAACCTAAACTACTTGGAGTTCTGCGATAGATTCCTGATGTGCGGGATTACATGGCGGGGATGATCTTCTACTGCCTCTGCCATCCCGAGGGAGCCCATTCCCCCGGCAACTCCTGAGATTCCTTCGGCTGGTTCATCTGAGGGACATGTTCCCGAGTTTGATCATGGCGCCGGCCCTAGCCATAGTACTAGCGGGGTGAATTGGAATATAGAAAATCAGATCTCTGAGCAGATTGGATATCATGGTGCAGATGGTGTCATGAGGACATGGAAACTTCCTGATACTGTTCGCTCGGGCGAGCGGATGATCCCTGACGATATTGCCCTTGCCCAAGTACCTTCTCTCTCTCTTTTTTTTTTTTTTAATCTTCCCACCTTTAGAAATGATATTTAGGTAGGATTTTCATTATACTCCTTTTTTATTTGGAAAGGATCCAAAACATCTGACATTATTCTTCACGTAGGTTCCTAGAGACTACGCTCGGTGCACTTACCGCATCTCCCACAGGATGGAGGTAGCTATTACTGGACTTCTCATGCGCCTTAATATTTTAAAGTCGCAGGGAGCAGGTGATGAGGATGCTCTTCGGAGGAGGAAGAGAGGAGGCTGGTTCTGATGGACTATCGGTGATGATCTGGTGCTGACCTTGATTTGCTTTCGATTATTGTTTTCATTTGTTTCTCTTTTTTACTCCCCTGACGGGAGGTAGTACTTATTCGGATGACTGTACCTTTAATGCCCCTGGTGGGTGGTATCACTATCTGGATGACTGTATCTATATGCTCCTGGTGGGGGGTAGGATTTGTTTGGATGACTGTGAATATTATTGGCTTCTTTTTTTTTTCTTACTTCCTCGGTGGGAGACGGTACTTTCACGAATGACTGTACTATCGTAACTATGCACTGATGTATGCATTTTTATTTTATGTTATGTGTTTTGATGATACCGATGATGCATGCTTGTGCATGATTTATTATGAATAGTTCACTCTACCATGTATGTTTCATGTGTCGTGAATGCATGTTCCACAAATGAAAAATTATATGTTGTGTATGCAATTTTCTGTGCAAAGAATGCATGACTTGAGACTTGACTTTGGCTGAATTACGGCTCCATTTTGTTACTTTTGCTCGATCCCGGTCTCAAAAAACTCTGAAAAAATTTTATTTTGAATTTTTTGTCCCAAAGAGGGAAGAAAATAGTCTGATTTTGTGCTGTGGGGGACCAGAAAGCTGGAAAAGGCAGAAAAGCTATGGCATCCGCCAAAAAGATTGGCAGATCCGCCAGCTTACCTGGAGGCTGTTGCCATATACCCTAGCGGATCCGCCAATGCATCTGGTAGCAGAGCCATTTTCTGGCAGTTTTCCTCTTTATTCTTGATGTGATAGCCATTTGCCTATAAATAGGCTCCCATCCTGAGGCAGAACACATATTTTCTTGATTTTTGTGCCGAAACTCTGTCCGTTTCTCAAAATTTTCTCCAGTTTTCATTCTTCTATTATTTCTTCACTTATTTTCTTCCGACTTTCACATTCACAGAGCCGTATTTCAGTCATAGCATACATGTATGGATAAAGAAACTCGAGAAGGTGGAGAGAATCAACTTGGGGAGGTATGGTATCATGGCGATGGCAACATTACGAGGAGTTTGGGTTGATTGGGATTTCCTGAGAGCCTATTTTAGGTTCTGGGATCCGGTGGCCCGTGTTTTTCACTTGGGTGCGGCTATGGAGGAGCTATGCCCCACATTTAAGGAGTTTAGCGCCATACTTGGTTGCGATCCTAAGGCGGTACTAGTGGTGCCGAAGTTCAGAGTGGGGCATTTTCAGATTTTCCAGGAGTTTTTGGACCTACTTGAGGATGCTGCGAGCCAGATGGTTATTAATGGCCAGGTGGATCTGACTGTAGTGATTGTAGAGTTTCAGGATGTTGGCGATTCTGGAGACATGAAGAGACAGAGACTCAGGATGAGGGCCCTAGTTTTCTATTTGATGGCAGTGTATCTATTCCCTGGTTCTGTTGGATGGAGAGACGCCAGAGTGACGGGTTTGGTACTCCAGATGGAGCAAAGTCGCTCTTCGGCTGGGGCTATGTTGGCTGAGACATTGTTGAGTTTAGACTACTGTGTACGGGGTTTGGAGAGATGGAGTGTTTCTCCTGTTATTCTTTAGGTGAGGAAAAAATATGTTTGTCTTACCCTTTCTATTATTCGTACCTTATGGATGTTTGATTTTGGGATTTTTGGGTTCTTTTGCAGGTTTGGCTCATGGATCATCTTTGAGTGGTGGCTGCCCCGGTGAGGAGTCCTTACACGGCTTTACAGTATTGCATGAGGCTCATCCAGGTTCGCCGAGGCTCAGTTAGGGAGTGGATAGGATGGTTGCTGGAGGTTGCCCCAGAGGACATACTTTGGCATTGTCAGTGATATGGCATTAGGTCTTTCATGACCATGAGTCACGGGTATCGGGTGGTCTGTTTGCTTAGTCTGAGCTAGACGACCTTTTATCAAGGGACGAGAGTTATGAGGCAGATGGGCCAGACTCAGGATGTGCCCCCAGTTGTACCCTTCTTGGAGTCTGCACAGATCATAGCTCCCATTGCCAGGGCTATCATGGGTGGCTGGATGAGGAGTTATCATGCGGTATGTCCAGAGGTCGACTTTAGGACTATCGAGGGGTATATCAGTTGGTTGGTTGAGGTGGTTTGGCCGGCTGAGAGAGAGCACTGGGCTGCTTTGCTCAGGGAGATAGAGGGTGACACCCCAGAGGAGGAAGAGACTACCGGAGGCGCTGTAAATGATGAAACGGTGGGACATATGGAGGGGGTGACTAGACCTTTGGAGGGGACTAAAGGATCTATAGAGGGCTCGACACTACAAGCTGCATCAGTGACTCAAACTGTAGTGGCAGTGATAGAGGAGACAGTGACTGCAGTGAGGAGACAGGGAGACACTACAGTTATGGTGCAGAGGAGGGTTACTGCTGCTAGAGTTGAGAGGAGGACTGTTATTTCTCGGGTTTCGAGGAGGGTTCCTGTTATAGCAAAGAGGACTGGTCCCGGGCTACTACTGCATAGAGGGGAGTTTCTAGGAGTAATTCTGGAGTTACAAGGACTCAGATTAGGCTTTTTAGGACGACCGTGAGGGTCAGATCAGTTCTGCCAGTGCTTTGCCTATTGCAGCTGAGGGGGGCACTGAGACTTTGAGGACAGACATGACTTTGTAGGAGATTCATGAGATCATGAGGGGTTCAGACTCTAACGACAGCACACAGGATGTGCATCATAGGAGGAGGAGGAGGATAGTCTAGATTCAGACATGATACTGATACATGTTTTTATTTTGTAGCTGTTTAGGACTTTTGCTGCAGGTTTTCTATTTTTGTTCATGCCTGCAAGTTGATATGACTACACGATACAGAATAAGCTATAGTTGACATAGGAAGGCTATCCCTTTTGTGATGATGGATTGTATCTTGTGAAATCTGATCATCAATATATGAGATATCTTTTATTTTGTTCTAATTTTTGCCTAACCCGCCCTTTCGGGTTTTCAACTTAGTGAGTGTTTTCTTTTTATTCATTTACTCTTTTTTTTTTAGCTCTAACTTTTGCCCAAGTTTCCCTCTCGGATTTTCAACTCGATGAGTTTGTTCTAATTTCTGCCTAAGGCACCCTTTCGGGTTTTCAGCTTAGCGAGCATTTTCTTTTTATTATTATTTTTTTATTTTGGCAAAAGAACGAAGTGAATGATACATTTAGGTACAGAGGAAATGAGAATGAGATGCTTTATCATGTGAACAAAAATGTCTTCTACTATGATTTGGACCGCACCCAAGTTGAGCTACCTACGTATCCCTTACATCATTTTTTCTGTCATTTTCTTTTAGGGAGAATCAGGTCTATGTAGTTCTGATTACAGATGCATGAAGAATAATAAAAAAAACTGATTACAGACATTCTCTTCAGACAAAATATCTCTTCAACTGATCCAGGTTACAATGATTGGAGAATTGGTTCTCGTCCACGTCTATGAGGATGGCACCTCCGCCAAATAGAATTTTCTTGAGCACGTATGGTCCAGCCCAATTTGGTATGAACTTTCCTCTTGGGTCGTGCATAGGAGCTCAGATCCCTTTCAGGACCAAGTTTCCCTCTTGCAAACCCGTCTTTCACCTTCTTGTTGAAATGCCTGGCGAGTTTTTGTTGATAACCCTGAATTCTATACATTGCATCCATTCTCTTCTCATCGATGGCATTCAACTGGTCGTGATAGCCTTTAATCCACTCTGCTCCGTTTAGCTAGCTTTCTCTCATCATCCTAGCAGAGCGGATTTGTATTTCAATGGGGAGGACAACCTTCATTCCATAGACCAAGGCATATGGGGTTGCCCTTGTGGGAGTGCAGACGGTGGTTCTGTACCCCCATAAGGCAGGTAGATGCTCTGCAGAATTGTCTTGATGGTCTTATTGGTAGCCTCAACTACCCCATTAGTCTATGGCCGGTAGGGAGAGGAGCGGTGATGCTGGATTCCTTCTTTTTGGAGACGTCGAACTACTTCTATCTGAAAGTGGGAGCCATTATCAGTGATTATCTCGAAGGGGGTTCCGAACCGATAAAGGATATTAGTTCAGATGAAATGGGCCACCTTCTTAGAGTTCAAGACTTGATATGGCGCTACTTCAATCCATTTTGTGAAGTAGTTTACAACTACCAGAATGTATTCATGACCACTAGAGGACTTCGGGGAGATTTTTCCGATGACATCTTGCCCCAAGTGGCAAAAGGCCATGGTCTCGCTATGGGATTCAGTGGTACATAAGGCCGATGCTATAGCTTGGTGAAGATTTGACACTTATGACATTTTTGCACATACTTTGCATAGTCTTCATTCATAGTCAGCCAGAAATAACCCAGATTCATAATTTTTCCAACCAAAGCAATGTCGTTCATGTGCGGGTCCTTTTCCCCGCCATAGACCTATTCTATGATCTGTTGGGCTTCTTCTTCAGTCACACAACTCAGATGGATGTTGTCCCAGGCTCTCTTGTATAAAACGTCCCCATTGGGTATAAAGTTAGCAGCTAACTGCCTCAGGGTCCTCTGATCTGCTTTAGAGGCTCCTTCCGGGTACTTGTTGTTCTGAATGTAGTTGAGGATATCCCAAAACCAAGGTTTAATGTCAGCTAGTTGAAGATTCATACACATGGCATAATACCCAAGCTGCCTTTTCAGTTCAATAACAATAGGCCTGTGTATTTCATTGTCGCTCACATATATTATTGAGGCAAGGGTGGCTAGGGCATCGACGAACTGGTTCTTTGCCCTTGGCAAGTAGTGAAAGGAAAGTTCCTGAAAACTCTCTGCTAAATCATTTAGGTGTTGATGGTAAGGAACCAAACGCTCTTCTCTTATCTTCCACTTGCCAAGGGCTTGGGAAACAATTAGATTTGAGTTTCCATAGACTTCGAGGTGATCTATTCTTATATTGATAGCCACTTCTAAACCGGCTATGCATGCTTCATATTCAGCCTCATTATTGGTTACTTTGAAGACTAGTTTGATTGCCATAGGTAGGTGATCTCCTTTTGGGGTGACAAGAACTATTCTGGCTCTGTAGCCCATGCTGTAAGACGCACCATTAAAGAATAGCTTCCATACTTCAGGGTCTATGGTCAGGATATCCTCATCCGAGAATTCAGGCTCAAACAGTTCACCATTTATAGGGGTTGTGGCCAGCTGGTCAGCGATTATGCTTCCTTTTACTGCTTTTCTCGAAACATATTTTAGGTCGAATGCCGCAAGCACTACCATCCATCGTGCCATTTTACTGTCAAGAACCGGCTTCTCCATAAGGAATTTCAAAGGGCTCTTGTCAGCTAGCACATGGGTTGTGTATGAGCATAGGTAATGCTGGAGTTTGTGGCATACCCATACTAAAGCTAAACATAGTTGCTCAATCTGATTGTAATTAAGCTCATGAGCCAACATACGTTTACTTAGGTAATAGATGGCATTTTCTTTGTGAGAGTCTGGGGCATTCTGAGCTAACATTGCACCTATAGCTTCTGGAGTAACAGATAAATAAAGCAGTAATGGCTGACCTGGTCTCGGAGGTTGTAGCATAGGTGGGTTCAGCAGATATTCTTTGATTATGTCAAAGGCTTTTTGGCATTCCTCGTTCCATTGCTTAAAGGCTCCTTTTCTCAGTAACTTGAAAATCGAACCGCAAACATCTGCCAGTTGTGCAATGAAACGATTGATGTACTGTAGGTGACCCAGGAAACCTCTGATCTCCTTCTTAGTCTTAGGAGGTGGCATTTCTATGATTGCCTTTGATTTAGCAAGATCCACTTCTATACCCCACTGGCTGACCAAATGTCCGAGGAACACACCTAAGGAGGCATCGAAGATGCATTTGGCTGGGTTCAGCTTGAGATTGTATTGTCTGAGTGTCAAGAAAAATCTTTCCAAGGCTTCTAGATGTCCTTCGGGGGTTTTAGATTTCACCACCATGTCATCTATGTATACTTCAACATCTTTGTGCATCATGTCATGGAAGATAGTAGTTGCCATCCTATGATATGTTGCCCCGGCGTTCTTCAGACCAAAAGGCATGACTCGATAACAGTAGGTGCCCCATTATGTTATGAAAGATGTCTTTTCCTTCTTAGGAGTGTATACCTAGACTTGATTGTAGCTCGCATAGAGGTCGGTCAAGGAGACCACTGATGCACTTGCCATGCGGTCTACCAATAAGTCAATGTAAGGCAAAGGAAAGTCATCTTTTCGGCAAGCCTTGTTGAGATCCCTGTAGTCAACACATACGCGAACTTTTTTGTCTTTCTTGGGGACAGGTACTATGTTGGCTAACCACGAAGGGTAAGTGATTGGTTCGATGAACTGATTGTCTAACAGCTTGGTTACCTTTTCTTTGATCTTCAAAGACCATTTTGCGTAGATTCTGCTTAAGAGGCTTCATATGTTCGTAAGTCGCGATCTTGTGAATTGCGATGCTTAGATCTACCCCCACCATATCCTTGGGTTCTCATGCAAAACAGTCTAAGAACTGACAAACTTTTTCAATCAATGCTTGTGTATCATGATATGCAGATGCAATGTATGTGATTTTGGATTTTTCTTTTGTGCCATAATTGATTGATTCATTGCCTTTTTCATTTTTTAACAAAGTTCCCATCATCATAGGTTACATTAAAGGATATGCCTACCGGGTGGGCTACAAAATCAGACTTGACAGACTTGATTTCAACATCAGATTGGACATACTCGAAGGACTCAGATTCAGACTCAGAGGACTCAGTCATAGACTCAATGGACTCATATAGGAGCATGACAAGGTTGGTGCTCTTCTCAAAATACCAGTTATTAGGTGAACCTTGAGATGGGTGAATGAGTTTGGTGGAATCAGGTTTCAGGTGTTCGGTGATCATGTGGATGGATTCAAAAAGAGAGGGCTCCATACTTGTTTCCCAATCCTCCTCCAACAAATAGACTGGCTCGCATTCCTCTAGGCTGAGCTTGACATCAAAGAAAATTTTGAAACCAGGGATTAGTTTTCTAGAAATGGGGCAATACCAAGGCTCGGGAAAAGCACAATAAGGGAAATCCTCACCCTCTTTCACAAAATATCCATTTAGAGTTTTAAAGTATGGGCGCACAGGCCAGTTATAACTCTCACCTCGCCTTTTGGCATTAGCTCTCTGTTTGGCTCTCTCATCCAGTTCCATTATGTCCTCTAATGTGGGCTCGTAGCCTAAGCCGAATGGTGTAGTGGCAGTAGGGTACTCTGGAAATTGAGCGATCCCTTGTTGGTTCTTTCCCAGACCTAAACCTGGAAAATAGTCCATTTTTCTCATCATGTTAGCCATGACCACATTGCTATACGGGTCAAAGTCAAAAGAAACAAATTCTTTACCTTTCCCTTGAATGAACTGGATAGTGTCAAAGGAAAAGCCTGATAGAGGGACAACAGAGGGCTCTAGGTTGATTTCTAAAATTAGAATAGAGCTTGGAATATCAATCTTCCCATGGCATCAGCTTTGACCATAATGATACTTGCATTATGGGAAAATTTCAATTTCTGGTGAAGAGAGGAAGGAACAACTTTGACTTGATGGATCCATGGCTTTCCCAAGAGCAGGTTAAAATAGGCCGGGACATCGATCACTTGGAAAGAGATCGGCATAGTGACGGGTCCAATAGTCACATTTAAGGTAGCAACACCCAAGACCTCCCTTTTAGTGTTATCATAAACTCTCACGACTTGATCAAACGAAGTGAAATCCATAGCCTCTAATCCTAGGCAGCTGGCCACTTTCAGTAGGTATACGTTCAAAGCAGACCTGTTATCCACTAACACCATGGGCACAGTTTTACCTCGAGTCATTACGGTGATGTAAAGAGCTTGGTTATGGTTCTCCGCACCTTGCAGGATGTCCTAGTCGCTGAAAGAGATAGACAATGTCTTAGTGGTGCTTGTCAAAGAAGCCACAAGAGTTTCAGGTGTGATGTTAATCGGAGCCTGGCACTGGTTCAAAACCTTGCAAAGAGCTTGGTGATGAAGGTACGAGGACTGAATAAGGCTCCAAATGGAGATGTTGGCTTGGGTCTTCTTTAACTGCTACAGGATAAAATCCTCTTCAGGCTCATGGTGGGGCTTCAGCTGGAGGAGAAACGGTGTGGTGGACTGGGGTAGTCTCTTTTGGTGTAGTGGGATGCACTGCTGCTGGAAGGACTCTCCCGCTCCAGGTAATTGTGTCGATTTCATCCACGAAATCATTCAGATCTAGGACACAACAATATTCTGGAGTGGGATGGATCATAGAGATAGGGTCAGATTCCTATTTATCAGAGGTGATGAAATTGAAATTTCCTTGGTGCATGGGGAGAGGATTAGTGGTGATGTTAGGCTTGGGTTTGGGAGTGATAATGTCTCCACTATCAACCAGATCTTGAATCCTGTGCCTTAAAGCCTTGCAATCGTCAGTTTTATGCCCAGCTCCTTGGTGGTAGTCACAGTGCTCGTTAGCATTATAGTTCCTAAGCAAGGGATTCGGTGGTACTCTTGGCTCTAGAGGTTTAACAAGTTGAGCTCCCAAGGATTTATTGTAAATAGTGCTTAGGGGCATGCCTAGCTCAGAGAAAGTCCTTTTTGATTCCAACCTCATAGGTTGGTGATAGGCGACAATATTTATCTCTCCCCCTTTTTGGTTGGCCGACTGAGTGGTGTTGGAAGTGTAGTTAGTGTTTCTATGGTACCTCGAGTTCGAGAACTCATCCTTGACTTGCCCAGATTGAATCAGATCCTCAATCTTGGAGGCGGTGGCGATAAGGGCTTTGAAGTCCGGGAGGTACTGGGTCTGCAGATGGACTTGGTATTGATGGAGGAGGTTTTTGATGATAATGTCAATCTGCTCTTCTTCCGACGGGCGGTTCACTATTTGTGCTGCTTTAGACCTCCACCTTGTAAGGAACGCGGTGAAGGACTCTCTTGATCTTTGCTTAGTTGTTTCTAGATCTTGACGGGTGACATCCACCTCGATGTTGTAGTGGTATTGTTTGACAAATGCATTGCATATGTCATCCCAAATTTTCTTATGGTTTTGGTCAAGATCTAGTAACCATTTGACAGCAACTCCGGTCAGGGATTATTGGAACAACTAAGCAAGGAGCTCGTCATCCACTCCAAATGGTCTCATGGCGCCCACATACATTTTTAGGTGAGTCTTGGGGCATGTGGTGCCATTAAATTTGTCTATGACCGGCATTTTGAACTTGGGGGGAACCCTCGCATTCGGGAAAATAGCTAGAGAGTCGACATCTATAATGTCTTCATGTTTCTTGATATTCTTGAGAGTCCTCTCCATAGCTTCAAATTTTTCCATTAGTTTCTTAGCTTCTGAAAAGCTAGAGAAGTCCCCACTTTGAAAAAGATTCGTAGCAGGGGAGGGGGCAGTGGTATTTAAGTCTAGAGTAGGAGAAGCAGGGGTGTCAGGAGTCTTCCTTTTATCAGTCAGAGCGATAATGGGAGGAGTGAAAGTAGGGGCATAACTTGTATAACATGAGTGGAAGTAGGCTCGACATGAGCAGGAGGAGTGGGGGTAGTGGTTTTGGTCATTTCCTTGACTTGGTTGATGATGGACTGATGTTAGGTGTTGAGAGCATTAGTGAAGTTGGCGGATTGGGTATTGAGAGCATTGGTGAAGGAATCAGCTTGTGTTTTAAGGGCGACGGTGAGTGTATTTTAGAAAGCTTCCTCTTGTTTCTTGAGGAGGCTGGAGAAAAAAGTGTTCATGGCATCCTGATCAAAGGTGTTGGCCATTGGTACCTTCAAGAGAAAGGAAAAGAAAGGGTAAGAATTTACACTGAAAAATGACAGACATATGCAATGGTACATCGGGAAAAGGATTCCCTTCACCAGGTTTTATTGGTTGGGTAATTTTTGGGTGACGGACCAACGGTTTTGGCTTACAGAGTGAAAAGACTCTATTCTTGAGTTTCTTATGCATGTATGCATGTTAATATCATGATGCATGTCAAAAAGAGTTTCATGGATCATGCACAATAAATCTTGATTGTTATGGTACATGAGACCTAAAGTCCAAGGCTAAGGCAATTATATGCACAAGGGTGAAAAGTGGCTTGGTTTAAGGGTCCCCGTCCCACTAGAGCATCAATATACCTAACCACATGTGAGTCAAAGAGACTTGCGTGGGTCCAAGAATGATCGTTACACCACCGAAAAGATCGAGGATTCGTTGCGGGGTGGAATGCTTTCGCTATCTCTCAACATACTCAAAGAAAGTTGTCGAGCCAATGCTACTCACCATCTAAAAGTTTTCCTAAATCTAGAGTTAAGCAAGGAGTTTTTATTATGTAAAAATGATGCATGAAAGTCAAATTAAACTCAAGTGCCAAACGGAGATTATTTTGAAAAAATTCAAACGAAATAGTAATCCTTTTATTTTTGCTTTTCTTCTATTTGAAAAAGGGTGGCAACTAGTCCCCAATGGAGTCGCCAACTGTGAGGCCTCGCTCAGGAAAATGTCTTAGGGAAAGGCTAAGCAATTTTTAAGGGAGGTTAGGTACGAGTTTCGGTGCTCACGATTGGAAGCGGCTATCGCCTCAGAAAATTGATTTGATTTTTAAAAATGATTCGGGAGTCGCCACCCTAATTTATTTAAATGGAAAAATTAAGAAAAAACCCAATTTGACTCCAATTTATTAATTTTTGATTAATTTACCCAAGGATAAAAGTTACTAGTCCTTGAACCAAGTTGAGCTCGAGGACTAAGTTTTTGGTTTTAAATAATCTCATTTTGGCTCTTTAGTTTAATTTGACTTTGAAAATTGATTTTATGAATGACAAGTATTAATGACGATTTATTATGCATGATCATGGCATATTTATGAAATATATGAAAAAATAAAGGACAAGTATTTAAACATCCACAAGTTAAGGAGAGTGTTCTCTCTAGTCTTCATAGATTTTAGGAGAACCACAAATCGCTCCTTAACTTCAAAAATAATTAACTAATTGCATTAATTTAAAATTTACAAGAAAAGAATAAATTGACGTTTACATGGAAAATAAATGGGAAAGGGGATTGATTGGGATTTGGATTTGAGACTTGGATTCAAATTCCAAGCATGCCTACGTACCCTATTGAATGTGATCAAAACCCACGTAGTTCATTCCACGATGAGGTGGAGGAGGTTTAAGGATCGGTCAGATTTGATTGGTTTGGTTTGGGGTTTTGAGTGAGGGTAAGATATTATATCTTCTTTTTGGGTTTGAGTGGTGGGAGAGTGGTTTTGCCGGATCGGAGTTCCGTTTTGTAAAACAAGGTTGATTTTTGAAAAATTAATTTGATTGCTTAATTACCCAATTTTAATTAATTAAAAAGATTAATTAATTAAAGTGATTAATTAAAAGGATTAATTAATCAAATTGAGTGAAAAATAATTGAAAAATTAATTAATTAATTAAAATT
>CATKHJ010116467.1:0-15374 GCA_949750685.1 Vernicia montana | reverse complement strand
GGTGTGAATAAAACAAAATGAACTTGGTCTTCATTGTAGAGAAAATGAAGAAGTCAATTGGTTCAAGTAATTGACTTTTAGTCAACTTTGGTGATTTGGAAGATGTAACTTAGCAACTTCAACTTTTCCACCATCTTATTTCTAATTATCATTTCTAAACTAAATAAAAACTAAATTCTATAAATTTTGTGCATTAGTGGGCCGGCCATTTCTTTTATTGGGCTTGAAAATCCAAAAGCCCAATTATAAGCCCACCCGAGCCATTTTTCGATCGTAAAATTTTTCGTAACTTTCTTTCGTTCCTTTTTCATTAGCATATTAATTCTCACTTTCCCAAATCATCATATACCCTATAACAATTGATACATTACTCCTTTCAATTTAATTAAACCCTTAAAAATATATACATTCATTAAAAATATTCAACAATGCACTTCACATACCAAACAAACAAAGGTTTCATATATCCTCATTATCAATTCTATAATGTACTATCTATAGAATTAATATTCTATATTATTTTCATAACCCAAATGGGCTATGGAAACCTCGGGTATTACACATGGCTTCTTTCCAATGAGGTAGATGTAGAGCTATTTTGTAATATTTGGGGACGTTTACATCACTGCAGGTGACAAGAGCAATATTATTTCATTTATTTCGTTTGGATCGAAGTTGATTCGTTGCTTGAGCGAGATCCATATCTAGTTTAGGATTTTGGCGTAGTTTTGCACGAGTGAGCATAAAGTGACCTTGAGAAGCCGAATTGTCACCTGCATGAGATAAATCAACAATTAATTTTTGACTCAAATCTGGTAAGTCATGAAATAAAGATTGAGATTAATAAGAAGGATCCTGATTTGTGATGTCAGTATTTTCTATGGGATATCCAAGACTAAAGGAAGAGCAAGGATCGTGGTGAGGACTTGATTGATTTATTATTGTATTATCAAGCTGTTGATCTCTTGTTGCTTTATCTAGTGCAAAATTATTGGCTTCGGTGGGGACTAAAGTTTGCGAAATTACTGGACTAAAGGTTGTGTCCAAATTGTCAACGTCAGCTATGCTTGGATGGGAAGGAAAGTTTACTTCTTGAGCTGTTGGATCACTTTTAGTGGTGAGACCCGAATTGACATCTTGAGCTAAAGGAACACTTTTGGTTATGGGGCTCTCAACACTTGGGTTCAACGTATTTTTGTCTTCTTCCCGTAAGAGATTATTAACACTATTTTTATTAAAATCATGACTATAGTCCAGATGGCTTGGGAGAGGCGTATTCTGCTACCCTTTCTCAAAATGTTGGCTATCATTTGTTTGCCCTTTCTCAATGCGAGTGACCTAAAAATCTTCAATATTATCCGAAAAGAAAGTAATTTCTAATTCTTTTGGAACATCATTATTATGAGAGGGAGAGAAAGGAAAATAATTTTCATCAAACACTACATGACGAGAAATATATACTTTATTAGTCAAGGGACATTGGCAATGATAACCTTTGTGAATGGGGCTATAGCCAATAAAAATACAAGGATATGATTTCTTAGCAAATTTATTTTTTCCTTGATCACGAAGATAAGGAAAACACCTACATCCAAAAATTCATAACATACTATAATCAGGCTCTTGATAAAATAACTTATCATATGGAGATTGCATATTAAGTGTGGATGAAGGCATGCGATTAATTAAAAAAGTGGCAGTGAGAAAAGCGTCAACCCAATATTTAGTAGGCGTATGAGCTTGAAATAAAAGAGTGAGCCCGGTTTCCACAATATGATGGTGTTTCCTTTTGGCAACCCCGTTCTATTGTGAAGTGTGAGGGCAAGAAAATTAGTGATGAATACCGCAATTAGATAATTGACTTTCAAAAGCAATAGAAGTAAATTCACCTCCACCATCACTTTGAATAACCTTGATTTTTCGCTCAAATAAATTTTTCACTTGTCTTTGAAATTTAAGAAAGACCTTAAAGAAATCAGATTTTTGTTTTAAAGGAAACAACCTTGTATAACGAGTGCAATCATCTATAATAACAGTATAATATTTAAAATTTTGGCAAGAAAGAATTAGGGCAGGTCCCCATAAATCACAATGTAATTTATCTAAGAGAAAATTAGCAATTTTATTTGATAAAGAGAATGGAAATTTTACAACATTTTCCCACAATAATACTTTTTCCCACAATTTTACCTTCTCCAATATGACTTATGTGCAAATTATCTCCATAACCCACAATAATAGATTCATTTCCATTGTATCGAGTTAGTTTAAAAAGTTTACCAGGATCATTAATGATGTGAGAAGTGGCTTCTGAGTCAGCATAAAGATTTGGGTCATCACCTTGAGTCACATTCATGGCTACTAGGGCCTTGTGGAGTTGATCTTCCGGTTGAATGGAGTGATCAAAGTGACTCCAACATTCAATAGCTGAGTGATTGTATTTTCCACAAATTTGGCATATAATGGTGGCCTTGTCTTGCTTACCAGTCTTATTGTCAATGAGATTTTTGTTGAGTTGTTCTCTATGGTTGGTAGTATTGTAGTTTGTTTAAGAGCTATATCTCACTGCAGGATTAAAGCCATACCCATGAGAATTAAATCTACCTCCATTCCTTCCATGACCTCTTCCTCTTTGGGCAAAATAAGCTTGATCATGTCTAGGATTGGAATCTTATTTGATGGTGTTGCTGAAGTTTAATTGTTCATAGCCTTGAAGAGCCATGACAAACTGATGGAATGAAGGATAAGGTGGTTTTGTAAGCATAGCAGTACGAAAGTCTTGATATTTAGGTCCAAGGCCTCTTGCAAGTTGAAAAACCTTTTTTGTTTCATCAATTGGCTTTTTGATAGCAACCAAGCTATTGCAAAGCCCCTTGAATTTTTTCACATAATAATCAATGAAGAGGTTGCCTTTTTATAAGGACATGATTGTCTCATTTAAAATCATCTCATTTTCCACTATAGTAGGGAGAATTTGTTGTTTTATCGACTTCCACACCTTGGAGGCTGAATCGACATCTTCAAGAGTAACAAGTACTTCGGTTTCGATATTTTTCAGCAAAAAGGCAGTGAGAAGGCCATCATTCCTCTTCCATAAAAGATAATTTAGATGAATTTCAGTCTTGTCTTCCTTTCTAATTTCTTGCAAAGGTTCGCTGCCTTCAATAAGGTGATGTACCATGTTTATACTTTGAATAGGTGGCTCCATTTGTGAACGCCAAAAGAGAAAATTCGCATTGTCTAGTTTTAAAGATATTAGGCTAGAACATTGATGAAGAGTTTAGAGAGAAAGTTCGGTTTCATTATTTGTTTTCACAAGTGAAGTATTGGCCATGAGAATTGATGTTAGAGATCTTTTTAGCTCTGATACCATAAAGAAGTTTGAATAAAGAATAAAGAAATTAACTTGGGCAAAGAACAATTCTCATTCCATGAGCTTGTACAAGAAGAGCAGGCTAAATATATACAACAGAAAGCAATGATAATAAAAATGTTATTGCCTATTCTAAAGACCATGAGATATGGCTATATTTCTTACTATATTAGACAAGATATAATTGTTTATAGAAGAAGCTGTTGGAGTGGTATATATGGAAGGTGACATTGGCTTGTAAGAGGAAGAATTTATAGCCTTGATTGAGGGGACCTTTGTATCTAATATAGGAAGTGCAGGCTGTTGATTGACCTTTGTATCTAATATATATAGGAAGTGCAAGCTGTTGATTAAGGGCAATCTTGGTAAATTCTTGTTGACTCTTTTCAATATGTAGGTGTTCAGCGCCGTCAATCAGTCTGAACAAGAATATGATATTTTAGTCTTATATTGAATTGAATGATACCCTTAATTTGTACAATTTACATGCTATTTATAGTGACTACTAGGTTAAATCCTAACCTTAAACTGATATAGAAAAATCAAATGGGCTCATTATATACAACGACTCCAAGTGTAAAAAAATTAAACAATTAATATTGTATTTATAAAAATGAAAATTACATATTGAGCTTCACTATATAGCCCACTTTTTAGGCCGGTGTCAACAGGTTGTAGCTGTAGTGGCACTGATTTTGGGGAGAAATTCTTAGGTGAACTAGATTCACCACGTCAGATTATGAACTACCAATGATGATCTAACACGCAGACATGTTAATTATAATACACACCTCATAATTTAGGTAGTTAATTTTCATATTCACCTTATGGGGTAGTTACTGTTTAATATGAAAGATCATGATTGGGCAGTCCATAATTTGACGTAGTGGACTAGATTCACCTAAGATTTTCTCGATTTTGAGTGTCTTATGGGAGGTTTCATTTTGATTCCTCAACAACTTAAATCTGGTAATCTTTTTTTTTTTCCAGGCATTTTTTATTAATTAGAAACTAATTAATTGATGGGTAAATTAATTAGCTAGCTTGGGTAAATGTTTGTTCAAATGCAGCTCAAATAGAAAAGGCAAAGATGAAAATTTTAGTTGAAAATAAAAAGTATTTTAGTCTTTTTATATATTTTTAATGATAAATTAAAATTGATGGAAGGACTAATTTTTTGACATAACCAAAACTAAGAAACTATTTAATTAATTTCTTAAAAAACTACTTCGTAAATTAGGTAACACCTCAAAAACAAAATAATAATTTATCCGTATTATATGAGCCTATGTTAACATTATTTAAAAGATAACACTTACAAAAGTAGGAATAAATATTTGGTTTAAAAATAAAACTAATTATTTGGTATTAGTTTGTTTTTGTCTTTTTGATATTAGAATTTTATTATTTAAGACATTGATAAATTATTTATGTGTTGGAATTGATATATTAATTAATTTAAATAGATTTTTGTGTTTTAAAATATTATTGTACTAGTAATTTTAATATTTTTTTTATATATAATAACTAGCTAGACATGTGACAATATATTTAAACTTATATGAAAAAGAAAAAACTAAAAGTAATATATTTTATTTATATCGATTTAAATTTTATTTATGTTATTTTAGTTTGTTATTAATTATTTATTTCATTTCATATTTACATTTAATTTTAGTAAATTACACTTGTAAAAATTTATTTTCTAAACTAATTTTTTTTTCTTACAAAAGGATGTAATATTATAGGTGATATGAACCACAAGTAGGGACAGAGCCACATGGTGCTCAAGTGGGCCTGACCCCTTCTATTTTTATTTTAAATTTTTTATATAAAATTACACTTGGCGCCCTTAAAACTTTTTATTTTAAAAATTTATCTTTAATTTTTTTTTTTTTTTCTAAAAATTGACCTCCCTACCTCTTAATTTTACCTTGTCCCTGTCCACAAAGACCATAACCCATAAAATTCACTCCACTTTGGCTTTGTAGATCAACCTAACGAATAATCTGACCTACTCACAATTTTTTACAATGACCTAACCCGAACTTGTTAAAAAAAAAAAAAAAAAACTATAAATGACCTCAACCTAAAGTGGCACAATCCAACCCATTTTCCACCTTCGAATTAATTTATATATTTATCAAGATTAAAGTCTTTTCTTTAATCAAGTCTAAAAACACACTCTTAAATCATTTCAGCCTCAATATTCAAAGTTATGGATTGAAACATCTTCAATCATCTTATAAAAAGCTTCCACAATTAGTTCTTTGATAATTGAACTTAAAAATGGATTCAATTAGAGCTGAAAAGCAGCCTCATGTAGTGTTAGTTCCATTCCCAGCACAAGGTCATATAAATCCATTTATGCAACTAGCCAAACTTTTACACTCAAAAGGTTTTCATATAACATTTGTTAACACTGAATTCAATCACAGACGTCTAATTCGATCCAAAGGACCAGAAGCTGTGATGGGTTTACCTGATTTTTGGTTCGAAACCATTCCTGAAGGATTTGTTGGATATTTTTCAAAATGTCACTTATCCCACATTGTTTTTAGATAGAATTTTTAAAGGCTTTATATTGCCTTTTACTTATTCTAGTGTTAAATGGTCTAACAAGAGTTATGCTACCATGCATCGCACGCGCGCGCACATATGACGCATTTTAGGCGCTTTTATAGGCGCACTTGGCACTTGGACACGTGGCACGTGCAGTGCAGTAAAATTGATTTATTTTTTATTATTTTATTTTTACTTCTGATAATTTATTTGATATAATTTAAATTTAATTAAATCTGATTAGATTAGGTAAATATTTGATAAATATTTTCTAATCTAATCCTATCATATCTGTTAACCTAACAGATTGTATTCTATCTCTATCTTTTAATTTTTTATATTTACAGATCATTAGGTTAGGTTTTCTGCAGAACCAAAAAACCCCATCTATTGTTCAGTACTGTTTTTCACGTATAGCTGTCAGTACTGATATCGCCTATTGCAAGGTGCTATCAGTAGCTTCATTGTATCCTGAAGGGTTTGTTGTACTCATTGCAATTTAGAGAGCAAATAAACCTTTAGGAAAGTGGCAGGAAGATACACGCCTTGAAGCCTTGTTAAATTATCTGTTTTATTATTTTTCTCTAACACTGGGGAAGGTACATATATTCTTCAATTAATTTTAATAAAGAAATATAAAGCAATAAAAATAAAAGGGAAAAAATATTATTTAAAATATTTTGGAGTTAATGCCTCAAAGATTGGCATGCCAGCGTATCCCTTTGAATGGGAATCAAACCCCACGCAATTCTCCCTTCTTACGAATGAAGGGTTTTACTCAAAAGAGATTTATTCGGTTTATTAATTTAATTCATATTTTAAATTAATAAAATTTAAATCTTTTCAGTTTTAGATCCAAATAAAAGGCGTGACAACAGGATAAATTCTAGATCTGAATTTAGAATTTAAAAATTGCAAGAGAAAGGAATTATACATTTGCTTTTCTTGATTTTTTTTGCAAACGGGGCGAGCCTGGCTCTGGATTTGAACTCCACTTTGGATTAGGAACTCAAAGTAAATAATAATAATTTTAAATTGAAATTATTTTGGTAGTTAAAAGGATTTGGATATATAAAAGTGATTTTTAACAGAATTTCGGTAACAAAAGTAGCGCCTTTTGCATTTTCGGGAGATTTTTTTCTCTGAATTTTCGATGGGGGAGACTGCCTATTTATAGAGGAGGCTGAGGAGGCTCAAGCGGCGCTGGCGGCAGCATGCGCGGCACGCCAGGCATCCCGCCTAGACGGCCACCTCCTTGGCCCGATCTGGTTCAGTCCAGACCGGTCGGTTTGACCCGATTTATACTGTTTTAGTTCGTTTTAGCCTATTTCTAATCTGAATTGGGCCCAGTTTGATTCTATGGGTTCGTAATTAAAAATCGGTGGTGCCAACCAAGCGATTTTAACTTGATACAATATGATTTGATATGGTTTTACTTAAATCAACCCGAATTGGGCTCGGTTTGATTATATGGATTCGTACTTGAAAACCAGTCATCAAGGAGTGCAAATTTAAGGGTTCACAAATATATTCACCCAATTATAACCTCAACTTCATATAACTTAATATACACATAAAGCATCTAAAACTAAAAATTACATATTAATTATATTATTTATTATTAATATACTAATTTTATTAATATCTACTAAACTAATTAATATAAATATATTTAAATTTTTATATATTAATTTTATTAATCTAGAACTTAAATTTATCTAATAATTTAAAATTTTATATTATTTATTATCTTATATAATTTTATTAATTTATACTAATTAAACTAATTAATATTAATAATTTTAAATTGTTATATATTCATTTTATTAAAGTAAAACTAAAATTTACCTAAAATATTTTATTATTTATTTTTTAACTGAATTTAATTTATTCATTAACCCTAAACTAATTAATATATACAAATTGTAAATTAATTTGAACCCTAATATATTAAAATTTCTAAATTAATATATACATAAATAATTTTTCTTAATTTATTAACACTAAAATATATATTTATAAAAAAAAAAACACTAAAATATATACAAAAAATTCAAATTTTATACATGCAAATAATTTAACTAAAATTGAAATTAACTAAAATTAATCAAAATATAAATAACATAAGAAAAAAAATGAAATGTGTACCTATGATCAGAGAATCGAAAAGAGAGAGGCTAATAACAGTGAACGGCAAAGCAAAGAACAGAGAGACAGAATCGAACACCGGCAGTGGTGGAGGAACGACATTGAATGTCAAACGGGTAAGGGGAATTGGGGGGGACCAGCGGCTGCAACAATTTTTAGAGAGAGAGAGAGAACAAGATAGAGAGAGAAAAAGATGAAAAGGAAAGGCAGCAGATGGGCTATTTACCCTAGAAAATTGGTGACTGCCATTAGTAATCGCTAACAGTACTCGCTAACCTTTAAAATGGCTGATGTGGTTGTCGTTTACTTAAGTGACGTTTGGTGACTACAGTTAGTTGCTAACTATAGTCTCTACGTAGCGACTAAATATAGTCGCTGACTTTTTCCTGCCATCAGAATTATATCTCCCTCCTTTTACCAGTCTCAATTTAGTGACTAGAACCACCATAGTTGTCATTTAGAGATTAAATAACGACTAGAGTTCAGTAGCTAATTGTCTCGCCATTTTTTAGCGGCATATTTAGCGACTAGTTAGTCACAAAATGGTCACTAATATACAACATTTTACCCATCTCTATATATTAATCGCTATTTAGTCTCTAATTAGCTACTATGTTCAAGTAGTCGCTAAATTGGCAATTTTCAGTAGTGGAACATACCAACACGTTGGAAATTTACAACACCATTGGAGCTCACAAACCTTAAAGACCAATGCCCATTGGCTTTACCTCTAACTGCCATTGAAAGTGCCTAGATTAGCGCCTATAAATATGAATTTTCTGCTCTTTTTCATTTACTTTTTGAATCCCTTTAGATCAACAACCACCATGGAGTCGTAGTAGAGGAAAGGAGCAAGACAAAACTTTGGGAAGGCATGGGAGAGCAAATACAAGCCGAAAATTTTCCTTCTTGACTAGATTTCTCCATGGGTGTTTTTTTTTCTTTTCATTTTTCTTTTGTTTAGTCATGTTTTAGTTTAGTATGTAGTTTGGGTTTCTATGAATCTTGAACCAAGACTATGTATTTATTCATTTTATTTATCTAGACTTGATTTTATCTTCTTTATATGAGAACTTGATCACTTCTTATATGATTTGTGTTGCTTGAATGAGATCGAAAGGAGATTTTAGGCAATAGACCATAAATCTCGCATTATGAGTTGATCGAGGTAAAGAGATTTGTTGGTTGGATGATCTCCTGGTAGCTTGAGCCTAATAAGCTCTTGTTAGGACTTTCATTAGGTCTTAAAGCACTCTTAGGCGATGATCCAGTAGAAGAGATTCTATTATCGAGTTGGAGGGAGTAGTTTTCTATATAGCACTTGAGAGAGGGTATAAATTGGCATTAGGGAAAGACGTCGGTGTATAAAGATGATTAAGAGTCTTGGGTTATAAAATTAATTTATGCTTATGTCTAGTCAAGAAAATTAAATCCCCCAACTACTCTTGTATTTTGTTGTTTTCTATGTTTTTGTTAGTTAAATATTTGTTAGTTTAGTTTAGATTTAAATTCTTTTAATACCAAATTTCTACTATCCAAATAATCAAAGACTAGCTACTGTCTTAGTAGATTATCACTCATTCCTCGTAAGAACGATACTCTACTCATCACTGTATTACTTGGTACAACTCATGCACTTGCGGTAAATCAATTCTAGAAGGCAAATAAGACCTCTAATGTGGTAGACTAAGATCTTTTATAAAGTAGATAAGACTTCCTACAGACAAACTAAAATTCTCATGGGAAGCAAATGAGACCTTATTATGAGGCGACCTTGTAAAACCTCATTGCGAGGCAACCTTGTAAGACCTCTTGGCAAGGCCACCTAGTAAGACCTCATTGTGAGGTAGTATAGAAAGACCTCTACGAGATGCAACATTAAATGAATTAAAGGAAACAAACTCTTTGAAATTTAGAAAACAAAGAAAAGACCCAGATCAAAAAGGTAAAAGCTTTAGCCACGACCATACAGGCAATAAGACCTCAAAGGGCACACGTAAGGCGAACTAAACAAAGTAAGAAAGTAATTCAGTTCAAAGAAGGGTTAGCAAGTTTGCGCAAGTCAAGAAAGACATAAGTAGATAAACATTGATTAATCAAAGAACAAACATTTGCAAAAGACAAAATGGCCAAAATCTTATTAAATTTGTTCAAAATAGACAATTTATTCAAATTACGAGCAACACAGAGTAGAGATTATAATAAAAAGTCCTATTCTAAGGAAGCTCTCGGTGTTGAGGACTTCCCACATCAAAAGATCTCAATGAGTAAGGAGCACAGTTAGAAGAACTACCATATGCCAAGAGGAGTAGCAAAGATGAGAAGCTACAAAATCTCTAAACTCTAATATGCTCAGGAGCAAGAGAAAGGCCAATTCCCTTTCAAGGAACAAGTCGCTCGACTGCCAAGATCACCTTGATGACAACAACTTCTCCACTTAAAAGATGGCAGAACATTCAAAGCACGTTCAGGGAGAAAATCATTTTTGTCAGGTCAATTTAAGGAGAAAACCAATTTCAATGATTCAAAAAGTCATTCGAACCACACCGGGACAAATCCAAAATTTGAAGAGCACGAAGGTTAGGTGCACTCAATCGATTTCTATATAAGCCCATGCAAACAATAGTAAATGTTTCTCCTTCATAGTTAAGGAGATCATCCATTTGAAGACATCCATCAATTCTCAACCTGGGTCCAGAGAAAATACTATATTGAACCTAGAAAGGGTCAAGAAGACTTTATGGATATATTAAGCATACAATACAAGCTCCTAGAGAACAAATACATAGGCTACATTAAAGGGATCAAAGAGATCTTTAGGTACAAAAAGTGGCAGGAATGAAGAAAGAGAGTCAAGTAAAAAATTATGAGAAGACAAACAAATAACTCAAGACACGTTCTAGTTATATATAAAACTTGAAAAGTGTCTCAAAAAACTTAAGCTTATCATTTCAACTTCCTAAAACTGATTGTATTCAATGCATTTTTAAAGCCCTAATAATTGCTCTTGAAATCCTAGGCTAACTTACATGGTTTCCAACAATGACCACATTAATGCTCATAGAAAGCAACATAAATCCAAAAGGAGTCACCAAACGGGTCCGCCTCGTAAGCTCTATCGACATTAAAAGACCAAGTGCTTCACAAGTCAACTTCATGAAGGACTTTAGCAAATTATAATCCTATAGCAGCGAACTCAGCCTTTCGCACCAATGGAGTAGGGGGGCCTCTAATGAGGACTAAATCTTACACCACTGATTGGGCTACCAAGACAAAATCCAACTAGGCTAAAGTTGCGGGTAGCAAACCTCAAACATATACAATCGCTAGGCCCAAGTTACCATTAGCCAAAAAACCTAAGGAACTACTAAAAGGACTATGATCACCTCATCACCAAGTGATCGCTTCCGCATCAAATACCTTGCTTAAAGCCATCTTAACTCAGTAATAACTTGTCTCGCAACTAAACAACCTCGCTCCTTACATAAGTAGAGTTCGCCTCGGCACCTCCTTCAAATTTATCCCACACGCATGGCCAAGCAATCCCTGACACTTTTAGAAAATTAAATTCAAGTCAAATCGGTACACGGCTACAGATATGACAGTTGAACTTGCAAAAGCGACATCATCAATGTCTATCAACAATATGACATATTACAAACCCTTAAATCAGAAGTGACCACATCACCCACTCACTACAATCCCTTTGGCGGGAACTTAACATAAATATAACTTTGCTTCTCCTTCCACAGGGGGCGAGAAGGTAAGAAGTAGAAACACGATTCTCATTTTATACCTGCCTTTACTCTAAAGATGTATGTTGTCTCCCATAAATATTTTGATGATACCAAAACTTAGTTTAATTAAGCTCATTTAATTTGGTTATTTTAGATTATGACAAGTATAAGTGTTTAAGCAAAAATACTTTATATATGCTTATTGTTTATTAGAGTAACTGGCCTTACAATTCTATCACCCCCATTACCTCCATATATTATTAAATTGATTATCAAGTATCCATAACTCATGAAAGTGATAGATTCATCACCCCCGTTACCATATGCTGACAAGGATTCAAATTTGCTCAAGCTACGAGGGAAATTTTAAGTTTAAATAGTCAAGATTTTGAAAAATGAAGAAGACAGGTCAAGAAAAGTAACCGACGTGACTCATTCATCACCGGCGTTACTTTAATTCCAAGATTCAGACAGAGACTATTTTCATTACCATGTCCAAGCTTCACTGGCTTAAAGAATAACATCACTGGCGTTACACTTTTATAACTTCCGTGAAACTTAAAAGAATCTAAGAATATCATAGTACCATTCACCAAAGTGATATAATCTTCACTACCGTTACATAGACATGTAATGCTCGTGACCCATCGACTCACCAACTTGAACATGTCACATCAAGCAAAACAGTCATATTGCTTGGGTAAAGAGCCCAACAGTCATATTTATGACTCTTATAAATACTAGAAGATTCAAATAAAGATCATAACTCTTGCCAAGTGAAATTTAAGTGCTACTTTGAGTAAAAGGCCTTCATTCTAATCTTTGTTCAATAATACTCTGTTTTTGAACACCAAAGCTAAATTCTTCTATTTCTTTAAGTGTTCTTCATTGAGAGCTAGTGAGCTTCATTGTAATCTTTCATTCTAGCTTGTATTAAAGTCTTGTGAAACTTCAAACACAAAAACTCATTTTTTATTTGAGAGATTTGGGTGAAATCCCATTGAAACTATTGTAAAGGGCGAAATCCCAGAGAACTAAGCTTGTAAAGCTTTAGGTGCAATCCCGTACATCTAGTGGAATACTAAATCAGTTGGATTTAGGAGAAGTGGACGTAGGAGAAGCGATTAAGCTCCAAACCACTATAAAACTTGCTTTATTTCTGTTATATTCATTATTATTGCTCATATATTTCATATAAGTTGAGAATTTGCATTAGATTTTTTTTTTAAATCCTATTCACCCCCTATAAGATTGCCATACTTGAGACAATAGTTGGTATCAGAGCTTGTGCTCTTGCATTTCATAAAATCCCACGATTATAAGAGCTAATGATTACTATGGCAGGATCATCAAAGACTACTTTTTAAGAAGGTCAATGTAACACAAGGCCACCCTTATTTTGCGGCACAAACTACATCAATGGAAAGTGAGGATGACATTTCATATGAGATCACAAGGCTATGACTTATGGGAAGTTGTGGAGAAAGGTCTATACATTCCAATGGATGCAAATTTCGACAAGCTTAAAGATCCTTCATTATACACCAATGAAGATAAGAAGAGGCTAGCTTTGAATGACAAAGCGGTTGATCTCTTGTTTTGTGCATTAGATGAAACTGAATTCAATAGGGTATCTGTTTGCAAAACGACCAAAGAGATTTAGGAAGTCTTAAAGATGACTCATGAGGGGAAAAGCCAAGTTAAAGACATAAAGCTAAACATTCTCACCTTTAGCTTTGAAAATTTCTCAATGAAGAAAGATGAAACCATAGTTGACATGTACAAGAGGTTCACAACAATTGTGAATGATCTAAAAGGGGTAAATAAGACTTTCACTCAAAAGGAGCTTACCACTAAACTTTTGAGATCATTACCGGAGAAATATAGTTCCAAGGTTAATGTTATTGTGGAATCAAAGAATCTTGCTTCATTAACACTTGAAGAACTTGTAGGAAATCTCATCACCTATGAGATGAAACAAAATAAAAGGCAAGAATCTATAGAGAAAGAAGGCACCTTAAAGAAAGAAAAATCAATTGCCTTGAAAGTTTGTCATGAGGAAAGAAAAGATTGATGAAGAGATGATGTTGCTTGTTAGGAAATTTAGCAAGTTCAACAAGTACCTTTCAAGAGATAAGTTCAAAAAGAGGAACTTCAACAAAGAGAAAGGGAAACAAGTTGAAGAGAAGAAAAAAGAAATTATTTGCTATGAGTGTAAGAAACTAGAGCACATTAGAGAAGATTGTCTATCACTCAAGCACAAGAAGAAGAAGGATAAGAGATAAAGAAAATTCAACAAAAAGACCAAGATATATGCAGTTTGGAGTGGAAGTGACACTTCAAGTGATGAAGACTCATCTGATGAGGAAGAGGAAGAGAGAGCCAATCTTTGCTTGATGGCTCAAGAAGAAGACCTTGAAGAAGATGAGGTAACTCTTAACTCTTATACTTTTGATGAGTTGCAAAATGCTTTTGATGAATTGATGGAAAATTTTTTGATTATTACAAAGGAGAATAAATCTTTGAAAAAGAATTTATGCAAATTAAAAAGTGAGCATGAGAACTTTTTGAAATGCAATGATGTATTGATTGAAAATGAAAAACTCATGTCTCAAATTAAGGATTTGCAAACCTCATTTGAGACTCTATCTTGTGAAAATGATAAGATCAAGAATGAGCTTAAAGACTCTAAGGAACTCTTGAGAAAGTTTTTTATTAGAAGTAAAACTCTTGATGATATCATTTCAACACAAAGAGGAGTATTTGATAAAGTCAGATTGGGCTATAAAGTTGAATTCAATGAAAAGAAATACAATAGTTTTTTCAAGAAAAAGGATTTTCAACCAAAGAGTATAATAAAATGTAATTATTGCAAATTGCATGGACATGTTCCTAATAAATGTCCTATTAGACTTGGGAGACCATTTACTATTAGGAAAATTTAGATTCCAAAGGAATCAAAACCAACTCCTAAGAGTGTATGGATTCCTAAGGGAACTAATATAAGTGGACCTAAAATAATATGGGTACCCGAAAAGAGATGAAACAATATTGTGTTGTACATAATTTGCAAGTAAAAGAAGAAAAAATGGGTGCTTGATAGTGGATGCTCCAAGCATATGACTGGAGACAAGGAGCAATTCATCAAGCTTGAGGCTAAGAAGAGTGGAAATGTGAGTTTTAGTGACAACTCCAAAGTCAAGATTGTTGGTATTGGCTCAATTGGTAACAACGATCTCTCCATATCTAAAGTCTAATTTGTTGATAATTTGAAGCATAATTTGTTGAGTGTTAGCCAATTATGTGATAGGGGTTATAGGGTCATTTTTGAAGCACTTGCATGTGAAGTGGTAGATATCAAAACTAACAAGATTGCATTTATTCGATATTGCCAAGGCAATGTGTACATGGTGGACCTAAATAACCATGAAAACAAAAATTTTTGTTTATGTTCTTGAAAAGATGAGGATACATCCTTGTGGCATAGAAGATTAAGTCATGCTAGTATGAGTGTGATTTCAAAACTCTTAAGAAAAAGATTGTTAGTAAAATGA
>CATKHJ010116456.1:0-15851 GCA_949750685.1 Vernicia montana | reverse complement strand
TAATCACCCTATTTAATTAAAATTAATTAATTAAATTCTTTTTAATTAATTAATCTTTAACTCAATTTGATTAATTAATCATTTTAATTAATCACTTTAATTAATTAATCCTTTTAATTAATTAAAAATTGGGTAATTAATCAACCATATTATCAAATTAATTTCTTTTTTAAAATTCATCCTCTTATCCTCATTTTTTTGAAAACGGAACTCCACTCCAGCAAAATCACTCTCCCACCACACAAATCCAAAAAAAAAGGTATAATCTCTTACCCTCACTCAAATCCCAAACCAAATCAATCCAATCAAATATGACCGATCCTTAAACCCCTCCACCTCACCGTAGAATGAACTATGTGGGTTTTGATCCCCATTCAATGGGGTACGTAGGCATGCTTGGAATCTAAATCCAAGTCTCAAATCCAAATCCCAATCAATCCCCTTCCCCTTTTATTTTTCAATGTAAATCCATTGTATATTGTAAATTTTAATTAATGTTATTAGTCAATTTAATTACTTTGGATTGAATGAGCGATCTTGTGATTTCCCTAGCACCCATACCCAGAGGAAATACTCTCTTTTACTTGTGGATATTTAAATACTTGCTCTTTATTTTTTCAGGCACTCATAATTATGTCATGCTCATGCACTCTAAATTGCAATTAATATTTGTCATCTATGAAATCAATTTTCAAGTCAAATTAAACTAAAAAGCCAAATTGAGATTATTTTAAACAAAAAATTTAGTCCCCGAGCTCAACTTGTTTCGAGAACTAGTAACTTTATCCTTGGGTAAATTAATCAAAGATTAATAAATTGGAGTCAAATTGGGTTTTTTCTTAATTTTTACATTTAAATAAATTAGGGTGGCGACTTCCGAATCTCTTTCAAAAATCAAATCAATTTTTCGAGGCGATAGCTGCTTCCAATCGTGAGCACCGAAACTCGTGCCTTAACTCCTTTAAAAATCGCTCGCCTTTCCTTAAGGTGAGCGATTTTTAATGAATTTAATTAGCAATAGATGATTTCATTACTTACAAAGTCAATAGATAATTTGTATAATAATTAGAATTTTTGATGCTTTATATTTGGTTTAAAATATATATATATATATATTTGTTGTTGATGAATCATATATATATTAAATCTTGTTTCAATTTGAGAAGGATTAAATAAGTTAATAAGAGATTAGTGTAACAAAATAGTATTTGAACTTATTATGATATTCAAGTATTAGCAATTGTTAAAAATAATAATAATAGTAAATAAAAAAATTTGAAGAGAGTTGGTTAAGGGACCATATAACTATAAGATTAAATTTAATGGAATCTAATATGTAAATAAAGAAAACAAGAAAAGAGAGACATTAATATCAAAGGCCATTCAGGCCATCACAAGTTGAAAAGGGTATATTACCTTTTTAATTGATTTAAAGGTGTATATTGGATAGTCTCTATATGTTAGCTTATAATAATTAATTAGTAGATGATAAATTATATAACGTAGGGTTTTAGAGTTAAGAATTAGAAATTATATAAAAATTAGTTTATTTTAATTGTCAAGTACCAATATATTATATGTAATTGAATATGACGATTGGTGTAGAATCAAGAAGGGATCAAGATAAAGAAAACGATCGGAAAGAGTACGATCAACCTTATTGTCTTTGCTAGTATGATAAGAGCTTAGGAATTGATGTGAGTAAATAATATATGTTACGTCTTCATTTGTAATTTTAAAGCTTCAAATTACATATCATTGAAATTGAATTCTCAATTCATGACTCAATACAAGTTTTCATGAAAATGAAATGCTATATTTTTAATTCATCAAGTTATAAGTTTATTTATATTAAACTTTACGAGATTAAAAATTGCAAGTTTCAAGTTGCACGAATTCCATGTTTATGATATTTGTGTATTTATCAAGTTTTATCATGATTCATGATTATGGTTGTAATTTATGAATTACTATGAGAGTTCATACTCACAAGAATACTACAATCCTGAAATTGCAAGTTGAAATTATTTCTCTTTAATTATCATTACAAGATAAACACGTGAATAATGCGACAGAAATCCTCCGACTGATGAGAGTTCCATCAAGCTATGTGCATATAGTAGCTCACTTGACAGGGCTAAATTTGTCAAGATTCCACTTAGGGGGGCCAAGTGCCCTAGGGCGCAAGGACTTGATCAGTCTTGCGTTTCATGATACAAATGCAAACACAAGTTCAAGTTACAAGTTATAAGTTGATTTCTGTCTCAATGTAAACAAGGCCATGCTTATCATATTATCATATTTAATTTTTACTATTTTACTAAAGACAAGTAAGTTTTGAAATACTACTACATGTCTGCATTTATATGAATATGATGCATAATTTTTATATGTGAACAATTATGCGCCACAAATTGCTTCTTTAATTAAATCATGCAAGTTTTCACAATTCAATTTGATATCCAAGTCTCTAAAAAATTTCTAATTTCTAATTGTATTTTTTTTATGTATATAATATATATTATTTATTAACTGAGTTTTATACTCACCTCTCTCCCCTAAATTTTTCAGGTTTAGTATAGGAGCAGTTCCTCGACTATTCTTTCTTCATTGAGGAACCACAAGAATATGTAAAGCTTATATTTTGAAGATGCTCAATTCTAGAAGCTTCAATGGTGTATAGGTTTAAGTAGAAAGTACAAGGTGTTTAACTTGCTTTTGTATATAAAATGTATATATGCCTAATATGATCATGAGTTATGCTTATATATAAATTGTGAAACTTCTAGCCATAAATGAGTATGTGTTATGATTGTAAAGTTGAGCTTAGACGAATGCTATGAATTGATTGTACTGAAGTGATGGTATAAGGGTGGATATTAGAAGTGTATGTTTTTATGCAGGTTGAGATATTGGGTATGTTTGAATTATGGATATGTTCTATATTAAGCTGTTATGTTGTTAAAATTCTAATTATATGTTTAAATTCATGGGTTCTACGAGTGTTGGTGCCCTTACGGTTACCCATACCCTATGACCATTACGACTCTGAAAATGGGTCGTGACATAGACCCTCACAGAAATTGGTATTAGGTATTTGCAAAAAATATAACATTTCTCCATCTAAAACACACTTGCTAACCATTCTTTGTATTTCAATAAATGATAACCTATCAGGTGAACAGTAATCAAAATAGTCTATGGACCAATGCATGTATGATACTAATCCACCTTCCCCACTATGATGCAAATGAATGCTAAAATATTCAGAAATAATGGCTGCAAAACAGACAAATACATATAAGCAGCAAGTTAAAGAGAGCAATCCATATTCACATGAACAAGTTAAACAGAAAAGCACAACAACTCAATAGGCAAAAAGAAAATATTAATTTTTTGCAATCCCTAATATTAAAAATTAATTAATTTTTGTAAACCCTAATTACTTTCTATAAACCCTAATTCACAAATTTAATCCATATTTTATAATCCCTAATTCTAAAAATTAATTAATCAATACTTATTTAATTAAAACAAACCCTTAGTAAAAAAAACTCCTTTTTTACTCAGAATTTTATCTGACTCCCAACAGCATACAGGTCTCCACATCTTAGTCAATTGACTACACCCGCTGAATACCCCCATTGATTAGCCAACAACCCATTCAGCAAAAAATAAAAGGTAACCCTCATTTCATTATCAAGACAGTACAAACACAAATAATACTTACAATAATTGGGTGCTTTCTCATCTTTCTTCCTATGCCGTCAGTCCATTTCAATTCCTTTCTTCGTGCTTGCACACCGTTGATTCTCATATCAAGTAGACAAAGAAGGCAGACAATCGAGAGAGAAAGGGATAAGGCGGAGATCGAGAGAGCAAGGGGCAGAGAATAATCGACCGAGAAAGAGACAGAGAATAGATTGAGAGAATAAAGGAGCAAGATGGGAGTGAGAAGAGTGATAGAGAATGATTTGCAATAGATAGAGGAAGAGAGAGAGAGAGAGTGAAAGGGAGAGAGAAGAAGAGAGAACGATCTGCAATAGATTGAGGAAGAGAGAGAGAAAGTGAAAAGGTGACAGTAATTTTTTTTTTGTTTCTCTCTCCGACGCGTGTCATTCATTTATTGGCTAAAAAGTGGAAATTCTGAGCAAGTGGGGCCTAAGCAGATTCAAATTCACTTGAGTGACGTGTACAAAATTTTGACCTGATGCTGACGTGACGATGATGTGTCAGTTTGACTGATCAAATCTGTTGACATGTTGTGCCACATCAGCGAACTGGCCGGTATTTTGGTCCTATAGTCCCAGGTGATCGTACATTGAAATATTTTTTAAAATTTAGTGACAAATTTGAGAAAAAAAAATGGTTAATGACCAATTTGAAACAATGCCCATAGTTTAGTGACCCCATAGCAATTTACCCATTATTTATGTAATTTCAAAGTTTACATCAATTTTTCATAAATTATGTTTATAATAAATATTGCATAAATTATGTTTATTTTATTGTTAATAATCAACTATCAAAGAATAAATTTTCTTTCAATTAAAAAAAATAATTGATTCCAATTCTTGTACTTATGAAAGCCAAATAATTTCGAATGGAATCAAATTCTAATTCTACAATGAACTAAACATGATGAATATATATATCCATTCTGATTTTGATTCTAGTCAATTTTGATTATGATTCCTGACCTCAAACCAAACGACCCTAAATATAGTGATACAATTTCAACCATCTTTCATAGAATTATACTGCATAGAGATTGAGTATTTGATAGTTTATAGTTTGAAATTTGTTTGAATTTATAACCTTTTAATTTGTTAGTTTTTGCCAAATTAATGTGTACCAAACTCTTTTATGTAATAATAATTTCTTATAACTATATTAATTGTTAATATTTATTTATTTAAAATTAAATGCATAACAAGACAATTGAAATGTTTTCTATTTTTTTTTTACTTTTTTGTAATTTTTTAAAGTTACATATCAAATTTATATAAATTTGATTACATGCTGTCCGTTTGTTTCGCGAAAAATATATTTTGCATTTTTTGACATTTGGAACGTTTTAAAAAATTATTCAATGGAAAATATTTTCCTAGTCTATTTTCAAAATGGAAAATTATTTTCTAAATTTTGACAAATTTATTATAATAAAATAAAAAAATATATAAATACAAATTTATTAATCCGCCTATTACCAATACTCATTATCGGCGACCACTGATGACCACCACCAGTCACCGACGACCACCACATTTATTATTTTTATGTATTTTTTTTATATTTAACAATAAAATTTAAAAAAATATAAAATTCTTATAAATTGAAATTTTTAATATTTTTTAACTAATTTTTAAAATTATAACCAAATAATAAAAAACTAATTCTGTAAAAAATAATTTTTCATAAAATATTTTTAAAACAAACAAAGTCTAAAAATTTACAATGCCCTAAGCAAAAAAAAAAAAAAAAAAAAAACATAAATTTACAATGCCAGGAGCGGAGCCCAAATTCTGAAGCCCCAATAACGGGGAAATCCCGACTTGATTTTCTACCGGCCCAGCTTTAACGGTGTTTTCGGCCGTTTTGTTGGGATTTTGGCGCAAAACAGACGAACCAACATACCTTTGTCCCGCTTTTCTAAACATTAAATAATCTAATATATATATATATATATATATATATATATATATATATATATATATATATATATATATATATATATTGGCAAGTAACATATAATCACCACATGATATTTTTTTATTGGTCCACATAATAAGCAAGTTATGAATTTGTCACAAATATATTGTAATTAATTATATTAAATATATTCAAAATTGACCATAAATACAATTGAATTACTCATTTTAAATTATTCAAATTGATTATATATTCATTCTAATTAATATTCTAGTTACTTTATTTAATTTTAGAGCTTATTTTTTGAATATAAAATTCTTTCTCATTCTCCACTTTCATTTGGCAAGAGCTCCATCTTTGTTTCCCTTATTTTTCACTTTCATTTGATAAGTCTCCATTTATCTTTTAATGTCTTATTTTTTAATATTTTCTCTTTTTATTTTTTATGAAGGTATTTTTTAAACTTTAAATAATTATATTACAAGATGTACGTGCATATTTAGAAATTAAAATTAATTTTTTTTCTCTTTGTAGAAATTAAAAAGTCTATATTATTATTTTAGTAGTTTTATAATTTTTATAAAATGAAGAGAAAAAGAACATGTATAAATTATAATTTGAAAATGAGTTATGCACAAATAAATTTAAGATATAATTTATTAACAAGCGAATATATGGGAGCTTAAATTTTTATTTTTTAAATTTATACAAACTCTTTTTATGTTGTATTTAAGATTTTAAAAAATAAAAATTTAGAAATAATATATAAAATAAAATTATATAATATACAATTCCATACGTATATTATATGAAAATATTTTTCATTTTAAACTAATAATTTAAATATAAAAATATATCAAGCGTTGTTTTCAACTGATAATAATAATAATAATAATAATAATAATATACAAAATGACAACGAAAAGCACTTGTCATGTGACTCCCAACATTTTTCTCTTTCTTCTTCTTCTTGATTCAAACTCCCAAAATAAAAAAAAAAAAAAAAAAAACTGTAAACCCTAGCAGGGTCTCAACGATCCTTTTTTTCAGATCATTTGTAGGTCCAAACACTGTCCTTTTCATTCTCTTATCTGTCGAATTTTCGTTTCATTATGCCCTAATTTTGGTGTTTTTCTCTGCAGCTTTCGAGGTAATCTTGACGGAGACTCTTGTACAGAGAGGTAGAGAGAGAGAAGGTCCTTGAGAGAGCAATAGCCACAGAGGTTATTGATCCTCTCAATGGAATGAGCTTTTGGAGAAAGAATTTCATTTGATTATATTAATTATTATTAGAGAGTGTTTTTGGATTTGAATGTAAATTTTGGGGATTTTGGGATTATGTATATATATATATATGCCTAATCATTTAGAGTGTTTAATTGGTATTAATAATCCTAAAAGTAGAATACAGAAGAGGTTGCTTAATGCTAAGCCATGTTCGACTAAAATTAAGCCAATTGCCATGTTAGATACTGTGCAAGAAATTGCCATTTACATACATAGGTTTCATAATCTTGACCTTTTTCAGCAAGGGTAATGAACACTTTATCTAATTATTATTTGTGTTTTATTTTGAAAATTTCATTTTCTGTTTTTTTTTTTTCCTGATTTTTATGGTTTTCTGATGGTGCATTTTGTTACTTGTTGTTATGCTTTAACTTCTCTTAGATGGTATCAAATGAAGATAACCATGAGATGGGAAGACAATGAGTATACTTCAATAGGAACTCCAGCGAGGGTTGTTCAATATGAACGTGAGTAATTGAATTCATAATCTTCTTATTTCCATATATAATGGTTTTTGTATATATATATATATATATAAATTCTTTCCTCTTTTTTTTTTTTTTTTTTGCCTTTTCAATTATCAAGAAGTTTACTTATTAAAAGAAGTTGCTGGGGAGGGGCAAAGTGCAACTATATGCACAATTATTTGACATAAGCAAAGTTCCTTTGGAGACTTAAACGCTGACCATGTGCTTTATAAAACTCAGGACTTGCTCTTTGACCAGAAATTCTGCTATATAGCTAATTAACTAGCCACAATTCATATATGCAGCTTAATTGACAAATCTTATAACCCTGCGAGCAATGAACATACCCTCTATTTTCTATTGAGCTGTTAAAATTTTTGCAGCATGCATTTAGGAATCTAGCTTTGTTATTTATTTATTTTTCACTTGTAATCATAATACATCAAATGATATTTTCCAGGTAATCTTAATTTCATTTGAAAATGTGAGACCCTTTTCCTCTTCCCTGTTTGTAATGGGTTTTATAATTACTTTGCTAATATCTTCAACAAGGCAAAGTAATACCTAATCATTAAACACTTCAGCAGCTAGTTTTTTTTTATTATTATTATTATTTTAATTTTCAACTGTAATCAACAAAGTCTTCCATGCTTAATTTTCGAATTCAAAGTGTGGTTGAAGGTCTCCATGAGTCGAGTTGAGTTTTAGTGACCTTAGTTTATGCTTGAAAATTATAGAGAAGATAAAGCATGGATCAAGCAAGCTTGACTCATATTAAACTCATTTACTTATCAAATGAATCAAAATTTTGTTATACTTGTCTTCACTCATTTAACTTGACAAACAAGTTGAGCTTGATGATGTCGGAAAAGCATGGTGTGCTAATATTTAAGTTCATTTGAAGGATAAATATTTAAAAAATTGTGTGTATAATAAAGGTTTGTAAAGCGGCATGATTAAGGATTGAAACAAAATCAGAAAGTCACATGGTTTCAGTATCAACTCTATTAGAAGATAAAATACTGGCTCACTTGATAAATACTAGTTAATGGGCATAACAGTTTGACCTTGACTATGATTGTAATTGATGCATTAAGTATATGATGTAACAATGCATTTCCAGAGGATTGGCCCTGACTCTAATCATTTTTTTTTTGTCATTAACTACATGTAAATTATATAATTCAAAATCAAAATGAATGATGTAGAGAAAGTTGAGGAACCAGCCTACCAATGCTTTTAATTGGTGAGTGAGATTAGGGTTAAATTTAATAAGGAGAAGTTTAGGGTTAGAAAATTGAATTAGAGCTTGTTAGAGCAAGAAAAGAGAATAAATTGGAGATTGTGGGGGCTTGAAAACAGTACCTGAGGTCCCGTAATATTAGACAAAAGGGTAGTGGCGATGGTAGAGGGCAAGAAGGAGAAGAAGAGAGAAAGAGGTAAGAGAGCAGAGTAGGCTCCTAGCCTCCCAGATCAAATACACAAAATCCATTATCAAACATCCTAAGAGAGTTAACTGGTTTCATATGAATTTATAGACTTAAAATAAAAAATTGAACCCCAAACTAGGAAAATTACCACTACTAGGATTATGAATTCCAAACTAGGATGATTCAAACCAATGCTAAATAAGATATGAAGCAAACAACTTTTTAAATTTTCCGGATGCTATAACATTGCTAAACTTCCCAAATAGAAAATTAATAAGAAAATCTGAATTTCATGATTAAAAATTAATTAAATCAAAGTAAATCCTAAATCTAATTTTCCTTGATTGCATCAATGGGAATTATTTGTGAGTCTATTTACCAATGTATGTATGAGCCTTTATATGAGCCTACACACAAAGTCATAAGAAGAGTTAGTTCTTGAGCGTGATAGTGGGATATAGATGAGTTGGTTGACGAGCCTATAAATTAAATTACTCTCAAATTTAAATGAGCCAAGCATCCCTTACCTCAGGCTGAGCTTGTTTATTGACAAATTTTAAAATAGGTTTGAGTTTGGCTTGCTAACCTTAATAAGAAGTTCAAGCAAGCTTTTAATAAATTGAGCTTCAAGTAGCAGTGAGCAGCTTAGCTCATTGTGAGCATAGTGATGTAGGCAACAAAATAAAAATCCAGATGAAACAAGATTAAAGACTTGAGTTGAGACAATTAGAATTATGTTCAGTTTTAATATGGGATATTATAGAGCATCTTTTAGTTATTTTAAAGTTCTATTTATGTCTATTCAATAAAATTAGTTGCCCATCTAATATTTTAACTTAGGGTTATTTTAGTAATTTCTAGTTTTGCTGAAATTAGTTGGCTGGATGTCTTTATGAGCCTTTATTTATTTTCATTCGTCATCCTAATTGGTTTAGGATAATCATATTCCATTTATTTATTTTCGCATGTCCAAATCCTTAAAGGGTGAGGATTTCTTTTGGAGTCAATGTCTTAAAGGTTTGGATTAGTTGTGAGTCTATAAATGCCTGTATTTGATATTCCTATTATTATTTTTTCAATCAATAAAAATTCCAGCAATTATGCTTCTTTGGATTGTGTAATGCAATACAATTTGTGATGCCAATGTGAACCTTGGGTATGATGCTTAAGGAAGTTTAAGTGTAAAGCCTAAACTCTCCTATTTTACTGTTCATGGATGCTTTCACAGTTCCTAACTAGCACTGAAAACAGGCCCAGAATCTTCTATTTCTTATTTGATTTTGCTTCTTAAACCTATCACTTTACAAGCCTTATTGTCCACCTAAAGATCGACTGATTCTAGCTTTAAATAAACTCAAAATCTAGCCTAAATAACCAGCCCTACAAGATGTCCTACATCACTTAACCATAGGCTTAATTTCGTCCATGACCATTGAACTTATCATGGATTTTAGCACAGTAGCTAAATTTCAATTTGCATGAATGAAATCACTCAATTCTAATTTTTGCTTCATTAACGTCATTATTGATAGGATTTCAGTCATATTTTTTTGATGTGATAATGATATAAAAATTTCTGATATAGTTTTATAAGCTATAAGGTTGTCACACTTAATCATCACACAAAATTAAGCTAAATCTGTAAAAAGTTTAGCAATAGTAACCTTATTGAAATAAAATCAAAATTGAGTATTTTGTGACTACGAATGAAATTAATTCCATAGCCATGGGATGTAGTTTCAATACATTAGGTCATTAATTAATGGTGGTTATTTTTATGATATTTTGAGAACATTTGCCAAAGTTAAAGAGTTGGGGGAAAGAAGACAGTGTTTGAATGTGTTATTTTACGATGGTTGAACATTATGAGTAATTATTGTCTAGATTCTTTAATGAACTTGTTCATTTTTTGCATTCATGATAAAGTACAACAACACCTCGCAAACTTCTGGGAGATGTTTATTCATGATATGATCAATTATTTCTGTACTTCAGCTCCTTGTCCGTGGAAAATATTTTTGTGGAAAACATTTTTAGAGAAAATGAATTATTCTTTGTTGTTTGGTTGTAACACTAAAAGTAAGTTGAAATATTTTTTGGCATTTGGAATACATTAGAAAAATTCTCTTTCTGTGCATATTTGTCTGTGTAGTTTGTTTGTAGGCTCCTTTTTTATGAGTTTATGGAAGTTGGGAAAATGACCTAATTTTTGGTTTGATTGGGAAAATATTTTCCATTTATCAATTTTCTTATGCATCCTAAAGAATAGAAAATTAAAAAAATGTTTTCCATGAAACTATTTATTTGCAAAACAAGTTGATTGTTTATATGCTTGTCTTATTGTTTTTATTATTGTTCAATGTTTAGTACAGTACCTAATTGATAGATTTTTGGTGATCTTCTCATGCTTGGTATTTTTGGGATTACATAAAGGTTAAAATTTACTTTTGTTTGTGCTTTCAGCTCCTGATTTGGGTTCTGATAATGCATATGGAATATGGAGGATTGATGATACAGACAACAGTTTCTCAACGCAGCCTTTTCGAATTAAATACGCCAAGCAGGATATTTGTTTATCTATAATGGTCTCATTCAATCTATCACTTAGTGGATATAATGTAATCATCGCTCTCCCTCTCTCTCTTTTCCTGCATTTTTTTATATAACAAGCATCTAATTGCAAGACATAATTAAAGTGGCCCTAATGAGAAGGAGAGCCTTTTATAAGAAAGTTGCCTTTTGTACACATAATTAGATGACTTGCAAATTCTTCGCTGGCCCCACATGATGAGGTTGGCATATTAAGGTCATGTTTGTTAAAAATATAAGATCCCTATAGGAAAGGTCAAAGAAAGTAAGTCTCCCTCACTGAGCCTTGCTTCAAGCCCACAAATCAAAGATTGAATCATAAACCCAACCACTAGTTTAATTGAATCATAAACCCAATTACTAGTTTATAGTTAATCTTCGCCCCCATAAATGATAATAGTCACAAAATGTTTGATTTGATGAATATTTTTGCAAATGGATATTTGATGCATCTATTTTTACTGAACTTTGAATTTATTGCTCTTTATTATTTATATTTTCATACTGATGAGGCATAGAATTTACAGGGTCCATCTTCATCTGCTGTTATTTTGAAATTTGAGCTTTTGCAAGCTCCCTTATCGGAGAGTGGGTAAGTTAGAGAGAAACTTTTAGTTAATAATTGCACATTAAAGACATTTCCTTGTCCTCTGCATGTTAACAGCTGCAAATTTAAATTTGTGTTAATCACAATAAAAGTTCTAAAACTTTTCCTCATTTTGCAATTATGGCTGATAACCTGATACTATGAAAATGATAAATTTTGGCCTGTCCTTCATAATTGAGTTACAATTATGGTCAACCTGGAACCCATTTAATTATATCTAAAATCAGCTTCTGTCATGACCGTGATGGACCTATTGATAGCATAGGTTTAGATAGCAGTTGCATGTAACAGAAACAGGGCCATGGCAACCACTACACAATGGTTGCAGCCTGTTACTATGCAATTAAAAAAAAAAAAACTATTAAACATATAGCTGACTGAAATTAAGATATATATAACTAATTGATGAGCATAAATACATCAAATAAAGGCATCAAACCCATGATTTATATTTATTATTTTCATATTATGTCTGAAATTTATATGTAATTTACTAAAAGTCATTCTAAAAGTAGCTTTTTTTTTTTAAAAAAAATAAAAAATTCTAGATCTTGCAAACTAATGCATGATATTAGTAGATCCATCATAAAGATGGCATGAGCCAAATGTTTGTAAAACAAAATTGCAAGAGCAACAACCACAAAGCCAAAACTAGCTCACCTGTTTCAAAGAAAGTGTGCAAGAGCCCCTAAATTTACTCCCTTTGACTTGATTTTTGCTTTTTTACCAAGTGAAATCGAGCTAAACTTTCATTTTGTAAGAGTTTTAAAGAACTTGGGTTGAAGAAAGTGTGAAAATGGTGTCTAGAGAAGTGGAGGGATGTAATGGGCCATGCAACCTGGAGCTGGCAGCAAAAAAAATCTGGTCTTTTGCATATGTAACTATTGTTACTAGTACAAAAAATATTTGCTTGTTATTTATACATAATAATGGGGATGGACCATTGAAAAGCATTAAATCTTATCTAACAGCTGTTATTTGAAACCGTGATTGATACTAAGCTACCAAATCTACAGGTGTTTACTCTTTTGTCTCCCCTTTTATAAGTTAACTTTATATTTAATTGAAAATGGGTTTATCTTTTGATAGTATGTAATTAAAAATGGGTATATGCGCATTTGCTGCTTGCGCCCAATAACTAAAGTATGCAGTACTGAATTTGGTCCTTTTCGAAGCAAGTGATTTCAAATTGGAAAAAAGTACAGAACTTTTTTGGTGGTTAACTATTTAATTTGATATTATTACTAATTGATATGCACTATTTGCAGGCTTGAGTTACTGGCATATATAGATACTTCAACTGTTGCAATCCATGAATTTCGAATTCCCCCTAAAGCTCTTCTGGGATTGCATTCATATTGCCCTGTCAATTTTGATGCATTTCATGCTGTGCTAGTTGACGTAAGTGTTCATATCAGTCTTTTGAAGGCCGACTCTTACATCAAGGTACTCAGGTCTGTTGCCTTTCTAATATTTAAATAAACAAGCTAGTTAATACGATCAGTTCATCACCTTTTGGTTATTGCTAGCTAAATTTAACTAGCTGAGTTGCTGGAAAACAGATTGATGGATTCAATCAAGTATACTCTTACACACAAAATAATCTTTTAAGTGTCTTGCTTGATATATTTTTGTTTGTTCAGGATGACATTGTAGATTTATAGATGTTTTCACTGATTTTACTTTACTTCTGATGCATCTGCTCCATGATGACAACATATACTTGCTGCTAATACTCTTGCATGCCCGTGCGTGCGCTTATGTTCATTTCCTTGTCTGTTCTTGCATATGTAGGATATGCTAATATGCATGCACTTTTGTATAAGACATTGCATGTTACTCTGCAACGACTTTTATACTACTACTAGCAGTAGCGTAACATCGTCAGAAGCAATAGTATGACTGTAATAACTACCTTTCCAGTTGCATGCCCGTGCGCGCTTATGTTCATTTCCTTGCCTGTTCTTGCATATGCAGGATGTGCTAATATGCATGCATTCCGCCACAACTTTTATACTATTACTAGCTCTAGCGTAACATTTTCAGAAGCAATAGTATGACTGTAATAACTACCTTTCCAAGCTCTCACTTAAGTTTGTGTTGATCATTTCTTATGTTTAGGATCATTTCAAAGGTTGCAGTTTGTAGAATACCTTCATAAGTCCATCTTCCATTCTCAAATTTGATTTTTCAGAATAATCTGGTCTCTTTTCTCCTAGGGGTGTGTGTGTATTGATTCTTTGGAGGAAGGGTCTTAGTGTTACACCTCTAGTGTAAAGAGCATAGCTTTGGAAGTGTACAAATATTTTCTCAGCACTAGAAGACTGCCAATTTGTAGATGTAGCCACATTTTTCTAACTTGAAACATGCAGTTCAGTAGTACATAGGTTCTTGTTTTTATTTTAATTTAGCTTTTATGATATTTTTGAGTATTTGTTCCTTAATTCTTTGCACTTGTTCTTTCATGTATTGAGAATTTTGTTTGTGATTGATGCAGGCATTAGGTCAAGTGGCTTCTGTAGATATGAAGCATATCATGCTTGTTAAATCAATGTTAGATGCCCGTGACACATTGCTTGAAGAGCTGCAGAAACTTAGCAAAGCCATTGATCGAGCCATTGATTTAACTGATTTTATATCCAAAATGGATGACACTGAGATGATTGATTTTATTCTAACTGCAGATGGTGTAGTTTCAGGACAAGGCAAGCCACAAAATGGTCTTGAGGTCCTTGCTTTGTTTGTATAGTGATGGTTTTTTATTCTATTTTTTTGTTTTTGCTGTTTTTCATTTACCCACATTTTCTTCTCTTCATGAAACAGAACGCAAGCAGCAGTGTATATTTTAGAAGTGATGATGTGTTGCCCAATGCTTTGTCAGAATATACTGTAGTGAACACTTTTCATTCCCTGGGTGCTCAATTATCATACTTATGGAATACTTTTCTGCAGTTTCACAGGTTTGTTTTTATTATACTAAATTGGCACAATCAGCTGGGGCTTTGCTGTATTTCCTCACACAAAATGAAAGTAGGACTTATTTCACAAGTTATGGCTGTGTCTCTTTGTTTAGAATTTAGATGCATCACAAGTGAACATCATTACTTAAAAAAGTATTAAACCAAGCATTGTGTTCTACGTACTTACTCAAATGTTCAGATAACAACATAATACAATTTAGCCTTGTTTCATGTTTCATAAAATTCATGGTATGCATTATAATGGACAAAAAGTTAAGGTTATCAGTGTCATTATTGTTAAGATGATCGTTCCTTGTAACCTTTGTCCAAAAGTAATATGAATATGAGTAACTATACTAAGCAGCTCAAAGATTTACTTACTTGTGGCATGTATGCTTGTCATACACCAGACTACATTCAAAAGGAAATATTAGCACTAGTGATTTTGCTCAACATTGGGTTTAAAATAGATTATTTTGAATTTCTTTTGGAATCTTGGGTTGAAGTACTAAAAGAATCGGTTCAATGGTAGTTGGAAGTGGTAAAATATTTGGAATAAAAAATTTCATATTTGGATTCAAACTAGAAGAAAAACAAATTTACAAAATGGATCGAGTTTAGATAATTGGAACTATTTGATGCTCTTTCTGTTTTGGCCTAATGATTAAAAGAAAACCCCTAACCTTTCCCTAAGCTTTTAATTGTTTTAACCCTAATTTGAAAACTTAGTTTTAATTTCACCTTGGTCAAATTGATGCTCTTTTTTTTTTCATATTTTTCTTTTATATATATATATATATATATATATATATATATATATATATATATATATATATATATATATATATATATATATATA
>CATKHJ010116317.1:0-23673 GCA_949750685.1 Vernicia montana | reverse complement strand
TTCTACACTTTCATAAATTCTATCAAAAGAATTACCAGATGATATATGTATTTCATTTTGTCGAAGAAGTCTGATTATGCAACCCATTGGTATTTGTAAAAGACCAAAGAGAAAGTCTACGAATTCTTTGCTTGCCTCTGCACATAACACTTTGTTTGAAGGTTTGTCTATGAGGAGCTTTAAGTTTATTTTTTGGTGATTTGCTTTTGCAGGAGTAGAGCAATGGGGAGGAGGAAAAGAAAACATGATTTTAGCTAGTGTCTAATGATCACTTTTCTTTGTTGATGTTTGGCCTAGTGAAGGTTTTCTTTGTGTAATGAAATTTATATAAGAATCGGCAAAATTATTGTAATTGCACATTTTTATTTCATACACCGAAATTAATATAATTTTTATTTTTTTTTCTTTGAAATATACACCAATTATAAATAAGACTAATTAGTTATTGGATCACCATAGTTTAACTTAAAAGAACAATCTCAAAATATAAATCAACAAATGTAATGTATGAAATGTGTCTCATTGTGTTTTTTCTTTTAATAAAGTGGGAATTTTAATTCTTATTGTTAGTTTTTTTTTCTTCATTTTTTTTAAGAATTTACTTTATTTTAGTTAGTTTTTTTATTTTCAAGTGAGTTTTTATTTCTCTTTAATTATTTAAAAAGTTTTTTTCTCTCTCTTTTTTTTATGAGATTTGATATTTGAAAATAAAACGCTTATACAATTTGATGAAGTCCTATAATTTATGTTTTTCAGATTTATAGTATGTTGGAAACAAATAAATTTTAAAAAATTTTGTGAAATTCATTTCAAATTTCACATTTTTAAAAAGTTGTGTTTGAAACATTAAAAAATATTTATTTCAATTTTACAAATTTAATTTTATAGAATTAAATATAACTAAATTAAATTTCATCAAAATAAGTAAAATTTCCAAATAAAATTTACAAAATTAATAAAACAATATTAAAGATAAAGACACCCTTATTCTTTCTCTTTTATTCATGCTCTTTCTCTCTCGCCTCTCTCTCCCACTTTTTTCTTTCTCTCTCTCTTCCTCTTCTTTTCTCTTTCTCCTCTCTCTCTCTCTCTCTCTCTCTTTCTTCCTCCTCTTTCCTTTTTCTCCTCTCTCACTCTAATATTTTTCTCTTTACTTTTTTTTTATTTGTTTTTCTTACAACTAATTAATTTTGTTATTATATTTATAAATTAAATTTTAATTATAAATATAAAATATAATTTTTTTGTTGTTTTATTTTTTAAATTATATTAGAGTATTTTAGAAAATAAGAAAAAAACAACTCAATTATAAAATTGTTCCAAATACAAAAATATGAAATTTAATTAAATTTCATATTTTAAATTGTGTCTTTTCACACATGGAAATTCATTTGCAAATGAATTTTATATTTATAATTTATTTGTTCTAAAACAAGTTGTTAATATAATATATTAGATTGATTTCAACTCTTAAAACGTTATAACACTTGTAGTGCGATTTTCATTAATTAGAAATATTTAATATTTAAAACTACATATTTAAAATAAAATTTATATTTATTTTAAATATAAAAATTTATTTATAAATGATTTATTTATTGAAATCTATTCACAAATCATTTTATTTTGAATATCTTAAGCTTTGTGTAGAATTGATGGTGGTGGACTAATGTTTTATTTTAGCATTAGGGGGAGAGTTTAAATATGTGTTGATGCCGGCTTAAAATTAGGCCCAATTATTGAAAGGCTCAATTAGTAAATTATTCTTGTTGTACTAAAAAAATTGTAAATGATCATCTGGGCCCATTCTGTGCATAATAAGCTCATTCAGATTGTAACTTCCTGATAGGGTTAGGATTTTGTTTATTATGTAATTACTAATTTATCCCTATATATAGCCTTGTAAGTACTTTGTAAAATTTTCATCACTCAATTTGATACAAAACCAAATTCTCTTAAATTGCTTTATGTGATCACTATCTTGAATTGATGACTACTACTTATATATTCAACTTGTGATTGATGGCTTTCAAGGCCTATATATTAGACCCCTAAAGTGACAATTGATGTGACAGACGCCTATATACCAGAATTTTAGATTACTTTTCGTGCACTTATCCTTAGGTTGAAGTTGACAGCGTTCTGACGCCTATATACATCAGATCTATGTTACTTTTATTGTTCAATTAATATAAAAATACTAAAACAATATTAAAACCGGCAGGCTGATAGTACTGAGACAGGAACCCTAATTAAAATAATATGAAGATTTGAGTTCTAAATTAATTAATCTATTAGGTTAATTATTTTAGTGCAAACATATTTTTGGTGCACCTAGTGGGACCTATCTTAATCAGGAATATGTTGAACGTCGGAAACGAAGGTCACAATATGAGGACGACCAAAACTGGTGATAACAGTAAGACCTCTGCCTCTGCAACAATGGAAGCACTCGGTAGTCAGATAAAAAAGGTCGGCGATATAGTATTCACTGAGGGGGCTAGAGCCCATAATATTAATGAGCACAACCGAGAGATACCTCAAGATCTTGAAAGGACTGCCACCCTGAACCTGACCCCCCGGCTGCTTAGTTAAGAAGGAACCAACGGCCTCTAAACGTAGGGATTTAGGCAAAGCAAGGGACTTATAACTAAGAGGGTCTCTCGAAGGTGACAATTCCAGAATTGGGGACCCTGATTATAATAGACAATTTGTCCCCCTAAGGCCACTTAGCCTTAGTACGGATGATTAAAGAGCTATAGTTGATGGGGTATCTCGAGTCAATAATGATCTTTACATGGGGATGGTCAAGCAAATTGCTGTAGTTATGAGACCGATGGTAGATGAGAATCGAACTGTGTAGCGATCAATTGATTGATTTTTGGATCGCTTCATAACAGCCTTAACTCATTTTACTGAGCTCATGGAGGGTAGAAATGAGGATATGGTCGGAAGAAGAAACTTTGGGGACCAATTCAGGAGGAATGCCCCTGAAAACTGAAGAAATGAACACAAGTATGGGGAAGTTAATCTGCTGCGAAGAGTTGACTGAGAAGGCCATGAGGACTATAGAGAATGTTGGCCAGCAAATCTAGCTCCACAATATGATAATGACTATAGATTTGAATTTAGACATGATGACATGGGGTTGTATAAGCTCGAGTATCGTCAAAGGAATGAAAGGCAGCCGAATTAGTGGTAGGATAATCAAGAATTTGATGATAGAGTTGATTGGGACAGAAATCAGGATGATTATAGGAATAATCAGTCGATAGACAACAACTAGATGAGAGCTCTTAGAAGGATGGGAGTGGGTTTCAGAGACAATGCTTCGCTTGTTTATAGAAAGCCTTATCCAAATTGGATAGATTGAGTATACCCATTCCCTAGGGGGTACAAGATTCCTCAATTTATTTGATTCTTCGGAGAAGACAACTCGAGCGCTGTGGAACATATCTCCAGGTTCACCACTCAGTGTAGAGAGGCATCAGCCGAGGACTTCCTTAAGCTTTAGTTATTCGGGAATTCTTTAACTAAGACTGCCTTTACATGGTATACAAATCTTAAGGCAAACTCTATTACCACTTGGCACCAGATGGAGGAAAAATTTGATACAGAGTTTTACCGAACTCCCCCTTACCATCATTCTGGCTGATCTGGCAAGAACCAGCCAAATGCCAGGAGAATCGGTTGAGAAGTATATGGCTCGGTTCAGGAAAATGAAGGCATACTGCAATGCCACCATCTTAAAGAAAGAACTAGTAAGTCTTGCTTTCAGTGGTATGAATATAACTGTTCGGGAACACTTTGAAGGCCACAAGTTCAGAGACTTCTACGATTTGTTAGATTAAGTCAATGGATATGAACAGTTACTGAAGGAGAAGGATCAAAGGAAGTCTTCATCCAAAGGCATTTACTACCGAGATCCACTAGATGTATCAATTGTTCAAGAAGATGAAGCTTCCGATTAGGATGAAGATATATATTTGGTTGATCTAAAATCTAAAAATTCTTATGAATGCTGGTCCTTGAGTAAACCTTTGGCATTCAAGAAAAAGTCTATGGAGTCGAACAAGATTGCTAAGGAATACTCGTTTGATCTGAGCAAGGCCGATGAAATTTTTGATTGTTTACTCAAGGACAATCAAATAAATTTATCGGTTGGACACATCATTCCACCATTGGAAGAAAGAACCAAGAAGGATTATTGCAAGTGGCATAACTCTTTCAGACATAGTACTAATAATTGTATTGTTTTTAGAAATGTGATTCAGAAGGCAATTCATGAAGGAAGACTAGCTTTCCCAAGCAAGGGGAAGGCCACATTAGTGGAAATGAATTCATTCCCCAAAGGCTCAACTAATGTAGCTGAAATGAACACAACGGGTATCAAGATCTTGGGGTATGAGGAGATGCAGTTGAACCCAATAGTTCGGCCAAAGGAGAAAATTGACCTCTAATCCAAAACTGAGGGTAAAAAGCCTTTGGTTCAGGCTGAGCAACAAAAGGTTCGGCCATTAGAAGAAAAATGGGCTAAACATTCTTATAAGAAAGTTGAGAACTCTGAGGCATGCCTGGTTTGTCCATCTTGCAAATCAGAATTCTAGGTAGTACCAAAGAGAAAAGAGCCCAAAAAGATTACTCCAAGCGAGGTTGTTAGAATAGAGCCTTCAAAACTAAGGGAATGGAGGCATATGGCAGCACAAAGGCCAGAAGTACCTTAAGTTCGGCCAAAAGAAGCGAGAAGAGAACCACCCAGGCCACAACCGAAGCCTTTGGTTACAAGAGAAGCCCGCCCAAGGGAAGAAGAATGGGCCAAAGAACCTATCACTTTCAGACCAAATCCTCGGTATACTGAGAGGTGGGAGAGGCACACTCCTCCCAGGTAAAAAGGAAGTGTCTTTGATAGGCTCGAGCAAGGGCAACCTAGCAAACAGATACTTACTAAGACTTAGAAGAGGAGATTGCAAAGGCAGAGACAAGCTGAAAGAGCCGAATGAACAGCTAAAGATGGGCAGGTGGTTGAAAAGTTAGAAGCCCGAACACAAAAGAAAGTAGCTGAGGCTGAAGTTCAGCTCCAAGAGGATGAAGAGAAGAGGTAGGTGCTCTGGGTAAAGTTATTGTTAGAGTATATGCCCTAGAGCAGTGTACATTTTATGTAAATGTAAAATAATATCTTATTAAATGAAATTAAATATATGTTTCTTTAAATGAAATTGTTCCATTGTATTAAATATATATTTGAAGTCCTTAAATATTTTGTAAGATGATATATTCTCAAGTATTGAGAATATGAATGACAGATCGCTTTCAAACAAATACTTTAAAATGTTCATGGTCATAGGATTAATGACTGAGCATCATTAATTCCGGAAGACCGTTAACTCTATTTATATTCTATAATCAGTATGTGATACTTATGAATATAAAGACAATGAGCATTATACTATTTGGGAAATGTTGTTGATATAAATATGTGGATATTCATATGATGAATAGTTAAACTGGGACGGTAGATGAAGATAGCATGGAGTTTTACTGCTAGTCAATAAATCATCGTCTAGGTCATAATTGTACATATAGTCCTTTAACTTGAGGGACACTGTATCTCATTCATTGGTTGTTAGGATTTATTACTGCTTATATACTGATGCTATTCATGCAAAGGTATAAGACATGTGATAGTTCTAACTAGTTATTTTATGGAGATAAGTGATCGCCAATAAAGAATTCATTAACTTGAGTAAATAAGGAAGAAATCCTATACTATCTGATTATTCTTCATAAGAAAATCGTTGGCCTAGGTAGTTAAGATTCACTAAAAATAGTTTCTAGTAGGAATCGATTTTATCAAGAATTAGAATCGAGATATAGACATATAATCGAAGCATATTATTGACGAAACCATGACCCTAGCCTAGATCGGGATTTTGTAATGAAGGTATTTTTAATGCACATTAATTATGATCGGTGGTCCATGAAATGAATAAGTAATCAAACACTTATATTCATTTTAACTAGATAGTCATGATATGCTTTGCTAGGTGTCACTCATGACTTATAGGACTAAGGGTGAAATAGAGATTTTACATTAGTAGAGAAAAATATTTTCTCAATCCTATTGCTAATTAGACATGAACCTAGAAATTCACACACCAAAAAGAATTCACCTTTCAAGTATAAAAGGTTTACCATAACAATTAATTAAATTATTTAATTAATTGATTTTTTTTGCCAAAGGTTTAATTAATTGATTAGTGGTAAAATGATTAAACTTGTAATTAAATTTACAATGACCCGAGCATGTCCTGAAGTTTAAATCCACAAAGGTTTCTTTATCAATTAAATCCTAATCTATATATGATATAAATGAGAAGGATTAAATTGATTAAGTTTATGGATTAATAAAAGGAATTAATTTTGAACTTAGTAAATAACCCTAAACATATGTGATATGGCCCAAGACAATATTTGATATGGAGAAGGCAATTTAGGGGTTAGAGAAATTCAATAATCTTAGCCCATTTGATGAGTTTAGTGTTATGGAGAATTTTCACTAAGGTCAAAATAGTCTTTTTCCACTTTAAAGCTTTATGGAAATAGTCATTAACTCTAAAGGGTAAGATGAACTTTTTCCTTATTCCTTAAAGTCAATAAAGCATATTAAATATCTAATTGGTTCCCTAATAACCAACAAAAAGTTTTTTAGTTATAAAAGGCATATGATAATGTTTAATTTGGAGGTTTTTGGTGTGCATCTCTTTCTTAAGCAAACTTAGTGATTAAGTATTGAGAGAAAAGGAAAAAGAAGAAAGTGTTCTTCAAATTCTTGTTCTTAAAATCTTGTTCTTTGTGAAAGAACAAAAGTTTATTGTTGAGAAAAGATCTTTCATAGCAACAAAGAGAAATCAGTTCACCAAAGGTTTATTTAAGAATATCTTGAATCATATTGGGTAACCAAGAGAGGTATTCAAGAACATCTAAGGAAACCTAAGGGAGTTTTGAAGGTGAAATTTGGTGTGGATGATCTAGAGGCTTCACACTTGGAGAGTTTTTAGAAAAGGAAGAAGAATAAAAGTTCAAATGCTTCAAGAGGTAATTCGATTACCACTTGTTTCTTCTTTATTCTTATATGTGTTTTACACACAAATTAATTGATTGCTTTGAATGGATGTTGGACCTAAATTGGGTGAAGTGAAATTTTAAAATGTTTGAAATTTCACCCCATCACCTAACTTCAGTTTAATTTGCGCTCCATATTCCTTCAATTGGTATCAGAGCCACTTAATTTTTGTGTAAAATCATAATATGTGTTATTTTGGAACTTTTGATTTGATTGAAAATGAGTTTTGGCACAAATGTTGTGCTCTCGGACTAAAGTTCACGGCGGTGAACTCAAAAGTTGCGGCCGTGACTTTTGCATAAAGGACTTTGGATTTTCGAGCAGCGTAAGTCACGCCCGTAACTCTAAAGTTACAGCTGGAAATTTCAGTCAGTAGCTATTGCCAGAAAGTCACGACCGTGAACTTATATGTTGTGACCGTGACCTCTCTATACACAGCTCTTTAAATTTTCTAAAATTGTTTTGGATTTATTTTTCGATGAAACAAATGTTATAATTTGAAATATGATTTCAAACTATAGTAACCTTGAATATGTGATATTCAAAATGATTTTTTGGAAATGTTCCAAAATAGAACAACATATCTATAAATACAATTGTTGTATATATATATTTTGTTATTGTTTGAGAGGCATGAATAGCTGATTATTGTTGAACCCAAGGTTTCATATGTGATTTTGATGATGCAAAAATATTATTACTACTAACAAGTTTGTTTAGTGTTGTTGTTATTATTAGGTAATCTTTGATTACTATTGATGCAATTAAGTAAAGAAATTGAATCATGAAGATGAAAAGAGCATGAAAAACCAAGAAACCCAAGTAAAGAAGGATGATCTCCATGGAAGCAAAACTGTTGACTGAGCTTTGAAGAATAAACTATACTAATTGGGATAGTTTATGAATGTAAGCTATATATAGATGGATAGCTACATCAGTCTAGTTTTAGGAACAAAAATTGGTATAATTTTTGGAGCTTGGAAAATGGAGTTTTGAATTTTTAATTGAATTATGCTCAAGCTGTCAGACTGGAAACAACAGATGATGTCAATTAGAATTAGTGGCGTTAATTATACAAAGTGATTTTGAACATTCACTTCTCCAGATTTGTATCTCTAGAAGTCTAGTTTCATATACAAAAATTCTTGCATCAATCTGAGGTGTATAGAAGAAGCATTGGGTGAAATACTGAAGTATGTTCAAACTATCATGACTAGATGAGCAATAAAATGTTTCGATTTTTTAGAGCATGAACATGGACTATTTTAAAGTTTGTTGAAATTACAAAGTTATAGTAGACTGCTCCAAGTTTCCAAAAAAAAAAAAAAAAAAAAAAGGATCATCATTTGGAGTTGTATATCTCAAAATTTCAAATTTGTTAATGTAGCCATTATATAGCCGTTGGAACTAGTCGTTGGAATATAATCGTTATATAACCATTGGAATTTGTCTAATACCATTTTTAGAGCACTACAAATGGTTGTTTGACCATGGAATGAAGACCTATATATATCTAAAGACTCAAGGTGAAGTTAAGTGAAGTTTTCATGCATCAAGAACATCTTTGTGTGCTCAACACACTAGAATCAAATAATGCAGTAGTAGTAGTTAAGTGAAAATCATTATTAATTACTATATTAATTAAAATAATTCATTTGTGATAATTAATTTGAGAAATACTATTAATATAATCATCTAAAGGCTTAGTTTCTTTTTCTTTTAATTTAGAAGTTCCTGCGTCATTACGATTTGTTTGATATTTTAATAATTCTTGTTTTATAAAATTATTCTCTTATTTTAAATCTAATTTTTTTTTAATAATATTTATTTCTTCTTGTAAATCTTGTAAAGAAATAGTGTCTAAACTTTTTGGATTAATAAATCTACTACAAATATATAGTGTCTAAACTTTTTGGATTAATAAATCTACTACAAATATATTTTGACTTATAACTATTATCTTGTTTTATTTGTTTTTCATTTACTATTTTATCTTTTAATTGTAAAAGATTCTCTTTTTTAATATCTTGATCTTTTATTTTATCTATAAATTCTAAAAAAAAATATGTTTCTTTTGACATTTATACTAGGTAAAGAAAAAAAATTCTTATCATCTATAGTTTTAATTAAAGAAGAAGGAGAATTATCTAAAGTTTTCACTATTTCTATAGGAGAAATAATAACATCTTTATTTTCTAAAAATAATTTGATTTCTTCTAAAGGAGAGTGTTCATAAGTAATATTATTTTTTGTAGTAAAATTTTTTATCGTCTTTTGATTAAAACATAATTCGAAAAAAAGAAATTCTATATTAAGAATTATCTATATGAAGATAAAGATTATTTAAGATAAAGATTGTCAAGATTGGATAAGACTTATCATGTTAGTCCATCAAAGATAAGGATTATTCAATTAGTATTAGTCCAAATATTGTAAATTGTGTACATGTTGTAACTTGTAGTTTTGTAATTAGGTTTTTATTTTGTATTATAGATATTAGTGTTTTGTCTTTTGTACACTTGTAATTTTTTTATACATGTGTCAATTTGTATATTGTCTTTAGCATGCATAACACCACGTGTCTGTGTAATACCCCAGGTTCTTGATAATTATAGTAGGCATGTAAGGATGAGCAAGGAAAAGCCTTGACGATGAGGGTGCTTGAGTGAGACTTGCTGAACTATGTCAAGGTAGGTGACAAAAGTGGGAATAAAGGAGGAATAATCAGAGATATGAGGATATATCATAAGATAAATTTGCATAAGAGATGATAGAAGTAATGAGAGATATCATATGAAGAGAAATTTGTATGAGTTAATAGATAAAGAGTATTCATGTGATAGTCGAATAGAGTAAGATGTCAGATGAGCGAAGATCCTAAAGGTAGAAAGTGAATAGATGAGTTCGGTTCAGCGAAGTAAGTAAGGCTGACAACGAGCTTAGGACTTGATAACGAAGTCCAGGTAGTTAGAAGAAAGAGAGGAGGAACGAGTAAGTTTAGAATGGATTAGATGAAGACAAGTTGTGGTCTCGATGGAAAAGATTAGGCATTAGGATAAGTTTGGGAGATAGAGATGGTACGTTCAATGATAAGGTTTTGGTGTCTTATAAATTGACGAAGTGAACTGATGAGTTCGTAATGATGGGGAGAAAGAGGTTAGTAGGAATAGATATTTTATTGCAACGGGTAAGTATTGATTAGACCGAAAGTCATCTACCCTAATAAATCATTTATGATATTTTTCCTTCCCAGATAAGTTTACCGTTTCCAATGAGAATAAGTCTTTTCACTTAACACTATTAACCATCTTTATGTCTTTTCATAACAGAATCTATAATTGCTCCTTTTCTATTTAAAGACCTTTAAACCCTTCAGTTTCATTTTGGAACGGTTAATCACTCTCTAAATTTAAAATCTGAGTTTTATCTCTATAACTCAGAAGAAAACCTAAAAGCTCTCACTCTCTCTCTCAAAATCTTCTTCTGAGATGGTAATTGATTATGAATGAAACCTAAAGATCTAAAGAGGTAGATGACTCTTCCAGTGTTCTTAGAAGGGCTATAAGTGGGTATAGATGACAGAACGTAGATCTAGTAAGCCTAAAGATGGATAAAACCAATCTTGATGATGACCAGAGCCTAGGTGATGATGTCTCATTCTGAGATGATCCGAGAATTATTAAAGAGCCACTCGTGGAGATTTTGATAGTGATGATTTGGAGCTTTATTATTAGGACAATTGTCATAAAAAAAAAGATGGAGGTCCCATATTGGAGGAAATGGTACCTAAAAGTGATAGGGAAATCAAAGAGCTAGAAAAGAAACTGAGGAGTACCGAAGAGCCTAATCGGAGGATATAGCAAAGATGTAAGATTATAGGAATGTATTCCTTACTGTTTCTAAGTTAATGAAATGCATAAATAATTCGATGAAATTCTTTCTATATACTTCGTTGAAAATCATTCCCTTGTTGACCTCTTATGTATTATTGCTTTCATTAGTATTGTTGTTAACTTCAAATTCGGTGGATATATATATATAATCTTGCCTCATGTATTGTTGTTTTCTGTTTTGTTCAACTTCTATTCATTGCAACTAAAATGTCTTTTCTTTTATATCTCCATTCTGTTTATTCTTCAATATTTTGTTCTATTTTCCACCTTTGTCATTGTCACACCCCGACTACATTGGTGTGACGGTCCTAGGGCGTGGGTAGGTTTAAGACTACCAACCACTCGCAGAACCATCTAAACAATCAACCTTGATCAACAATCTTCAATCTTACAATAAATCTTAAACAATCATCTCATATCAATAACCATCATTCATATTAAATAACCATACTAACTTTCAATACATATCCATTCCAATGTTCACTATGGATCAAGGATCAAATATAAGCGATCATCCATAATAAACAATGGCAAAATAATACATCAAAGACTATCTAAAAGAATCATTCTGTCTATGAGAATACCTTCAACATCATACTATGGAGCAACTATAGAATGAAATATCCACATTGTTACAATACATATAGATATATGAGTCCAAAACTATACATCACAAATAACTTCTTGTGGAGGATGAATCAAGAAGCTCTATCACCCACAAATCTATCCTCCTCAAATCTATCACTTGGAATCCACAATTAAAGAGGGGTAACCCTTCAACTTAATGAGATTATGAAGTATATTTATACCTGTGGGTTTCTCAAAAGATAGCAATAAGAAATTCAACAATTGAATATTAATGGGGATAATAATTATTAATATGGGTTATAATCAATAACAATAATGTGCCTATAAGGAATGATACTAAATCAAATCAAACTTCGATAGAAAAATAGCATATGATCAATCAGATTAGAATACGAATGGGAGGGACGAAACCACTATCCCCATGAGCATCCATAACATTCATTAAGGGCAGTAACTTCCCTTTTTAACACATATCTGGCTGAGTATACGCCTAAAATACATAGTCTTCTCTAGGTAGAACACTGACATATTGGATTTTATCAGTTGAGTCACCGGTGCACATGGCTTAATAGTTTATCCCCCCCATTAATAGAGGCATTCTATCACATTTTAGCTTAGCTAGGTCAAGCTCAGTAGATACAATATCAATAAACATTTAGCCCAAATAGCCTTCAATTCAATCAAAAGGGTTTCAATAATTCAACATCATGAATCGATTTGCTATTTAAGAGTAATAACAATAATAATGAACAATGAAGAGTGACGAATTTTCAATTCATTCTTTGGCATACAAAGGTTCAATAAAGAATAACATTTGTTCAAGGTAGTTCACATATATAAATATATTTCATAACTCACCTCAAAAGAAATTATGCTCTAATCCAAGCCGAAACACTCTATGTTGGTTGGAAATCCTTAATAACTTGGCCTACACAATAATAGTCAACAACAGATCAATTTAGAACTCGCAAACTCTAAGCCTAAAGTTGAATTCTCCAAACCCAAAGAAAGAATAACTCATTTCTCATAACTTAATAGCATTAATATCTCTAAACATCAAAGATTAACTTATAACTTTAAGACTCAAATTCAAGGGTTCACAACAAAACAATCTATCTAACTTAATAAAGATGCTACAACAACTTATTAATAAAGCCCATAAAGAATTATGAAGGATTAGACACTTACCTAGAAAATGTCTTCTTCAACCAATTCCAAATCTTTCTAGGAATTAAGAAGAAATCCACTTTGATCTTGAGTATCCCTTGATTCCTTGAGTATAATTAATGAATCTTGACCTTAGAGAAGTATTAATGGAGTTTGGTAGGGATTTGGGACTTTTAGGACCAAAATAAATGAAGAGAGAGTCAAATATTACGTTTAATGATTTGCTCTTCTATTTATAATCCCCGACGAGTCCTGAGCGTTACCCTAAGTCATGGGCGTGACTCTATTATACCTAAAATTCCTGAACTTGACCAAAATGAAACATCACTGTAGTTACCACTTTGGTAACTGGCGTGACTTATCTCAAACCCAATAATTACTATTCATATAGAAGCAAAATGCATTGTAATCTATAACTTTTGTAACTGGCGTTACTCTAAGTCATGGGAGTGACTACCAGGACTTGCCAAAACCTAGAATGCACATTCTCAACATATCTTCTAGAGTTTGGATGGTCCTTTCAAATTGGCCATCTATTTGAGGATGGAAAGCAGCGCTGAAATCCAACTGAGTGCCCAAAGATTCTTATAGCTTTTGCCAAAATCTCGATGTGAATTGTGTCCCTTTATCCGAAATGATAGAAATCAGAACACCATGAAGCTTGACTATCTCATTAATATATAATTGGGCATATTGTGAAGCTGTGTATGTGGTCTTCACTGGCAAAAAGTGAGCAGATTTGGTCAAATGATCCACAATCACCCATATGGAATTATAACCGCTTGAAGTCCTTGGCAATCCAACCACAAAATCCATGGTAATTCTCTCTTATTTCCATTCCGGTAATGGCAACTGTTGCAACAATCCCAAAGGCTTTTGGTTCTCAAATTTGACTTGTTGAAAAGTCAAACATCTAGCCACAAACTCTGTTATGTCTTTTTTCATACCACTCCACCAATAGGAACCCTTCACATTATGGTACATCTTCATCGCACCTAGATGCACATTGTACTTAGCAAAATGAGTCTCTCTTATTATTTGTTCCCGTAAGTTATCAACTATAAGAACACATAATCGAGTGTCACATCTCAACACCCCATTCACAATGGTAAATCCAGGAGCTTTCTCTGCTTTCACATCCTTCTTCAATTTCACCATCTGAGGATCTTTGTCTTGAGCCACTTTAATCTGATCAATTAAGAGTGGTTTAACTTGAAAGTAAGCCAAAAGCACCTTAAAACTTGTCATCTTAAACCGAATTGTCACATCCCACTTTTGGAATGTGACGGTTCTAGGGTATAGGGAGACATAAGGTCATTTAAACTCGTAAAACCTATGAAACTAATAATCTAACATCAAATGAACAACATAACTGCTAATACCATGACAGTTTCCCCAAGATCTCAACCTGCAAATTAAAAACACTTCCAATAATTTCCATCATATCTACAATGAATTCACTTGCACATATTTCTCCAAATTATTCACATAATTTAACTCATTTGATCATATATATCAAATTGCATAATCATTATTGACAATATTAACATTTCTATATTCCAAACCAAGATCAGTAGTTTACCAACATTCCATATACACATGACCATATGAAAGTATCATCATGACACATATGGAGCTCTAGATAGTATTATACTAGTATTATACTCATTTACATATAATCAAATCAAAATAGAAAATTTACATTGCTTTAGTATAAATCCTCAAGGGAAGCGAAATACTTGAGGAATCCTTTACACAAGATCTACTAATTACCTGAAAAACATTAACCACAAACTGATGAGAATTCTCAGTGAGTAAAGAATATACTACAATACTTGTGAAACTAGGTAATTCAAGGCTAGCTCACAAGGATGGTTTTTAGTTTCAATAATAATAACATGTGTCGATATCAAATGGCTCATGAAAATCAAATACTCATAATGTCACATAAGAGTTCATAACAGAAATCGTTCACATGAAATTTTTAGTGTAGAGGCACTTTATTAGCATACTCTCCATATAAAATAAAAGCAGAGGCTGGATTAACATACTCCCCACATAAAATAAGAGCATAGGTTTAATATTAACATGCTTCCCCACATAAAAACATGAAGCTGATCAGGCTCTATGTTTAGGACAATTTACCCTTCCTAACTAGGGTTCGAATATTATATCATATCCGTGGGTATCTATGTGCACAATCTAAAGTCTTACCCACATTAGCTGGGGATTTCTGTTATGTAGGGTTGTCAATGATCAATGAACAATGAATTAGGATTTCCAACTCATAAACAATAAGAATCAATGTTTCTCATGGCACATGAATATCATATCAATGAACAAGTAAACAAATCTCATATATCACATGATTCAAGTGTGGTTTGGCAATTTGAAAACACATAAAGAGAATAAATGGCATATATATTTGAACACATAGTGGTTTGTACATGAATATAGATTTTTAAGCTTTAGGATTACAAATAGAAATATAGTAGTATATTTTCTACTTACATTGATATAAGATCACTTATAGAATCTTGAACCTCTCCTCTACATCAAGCACAAAGGAGAATCATCATCCTCACCACCATCCACACCTCTTTCTCTCTCTAGGAGCTATAATCAATAATAAACACATAAAGACTTATAAGAAATTATATTCAATTACTCAAATTTAATTTTAAGCACATATAGAACTTATTCACTAATTAACCCTAACTTAAGAACTTATAGAATATAACTTATCTTATTACTTGAACCTCTAATTTGAAGAACAATGAAGATTAATCTCTTAAATAATTAAAGAAATTCCAACCCTCCTTTTCTCTCATCCTATCATCATTTATGTTATAGAAAGTGAAATTAAGCCAATACCTCAACTAAACATACATATACTCATCAAATTCCAACTCAAAACTTAATTTACAACCCAATAGATATTAAATCTTAACTTAGAATTAACAAAGGAACCTTAAAGAATCCTTACCTCCCATTTGATCTAGTTGAAGAATCCCTCAATCAAAAGGTTTGATTTATGTTTCCTTGAAGCAAATTTGTAAGATTTGATCTTGGAAATGTTTAGAGGTGAAAAAGAATAAGAATAGGTGAAGAAAATGAAGGAAAATAGGTGTTTTTAGTCTAAATTTTAGTAGGTGGTTCATATTTATCCAATTGGAGGGTAGTTGGCTATTAAATGCACTCTTTTTCTCTTATGAAGAAAGTTCACGGCCGTGACTCTCAAAGTCACCAGGGTAAATTTTACAGAGAAGCGAATTTGCCCATTACCAAGCTGGTTCATGGGCATTACCTTGAAGGTAACGGTCGTGAACTAGCTTTTCATCACAAATCTCCTTGTTTCTTCCTTTTTAAGCCTAACTTCTAACACACCACTCACATATACTTTCATACAACTCATGGCATATATATTTCCACATGTTACTTGACTTAAAACTCACTCATATAATCAAATGTACAAGATTATGAATTTTGGGGTATTACACAAATATATATATCATACAAGCTTTTCATCTCATTTGCCAAAGGTTTTCTATGAACTTTTATGTGGGCTAAGCTTCCCAATGACTTTCGGCTCAAAGCATTCGCTACTATAATAGCCTTACCCGGATGGTTGTGAACCCTCGCTTTAGCACCTCCAAAATTATTTCTAAACTTAAAAAAGCTGACTGGAATATTTTTCAATCCAAACCGATACTTTTTCGATCTTGATCGGACATTTTATACCAGACAATATTTTTTCAAAACTGACCGGATTTTCCCAAAATTGACTACCAAATTGTCCAATAATTGATTTTTAGTCCACCGAAACAGATTGATAATTTTTCAGACTTTAAAATACCCCATAAACTGACCCGAAAGCCCTAAAAGACAGCAAAAAAAAGAAGAAGTGAAAGTCAGCCCATCCTCTGGATGTTCTAGAGGTGCTGCCCAAGCATCAGGCGCCGCCGCCAAATCACCCAACGACACCGCTCGCTACCTCGATTTTCGGTAATCGTATTGACAATCCTTTCACCACGTCAGCAATCGCTGGACGCTCAAGTGGAGCCTCCGGAAGCACCGACTGATGGCGTCGCCAGATCACCCAGCGGTGCCGCCCGCTGCCTCAATTTTTAGGCATCTATACTGCCAGTCCTTCCGTTACGTCAATAGCTGCCGGACGCTCAGGTGAAGCCTCTAGAAGCACCGGCGCCGTCGCCCAAGCATCCGGCGGAGCCGCTAAAAGTGCTGGGCTATCCTGCGGTTGGTCCTCTCCTGCACCTCCAAAATGATATTTTTGCCTTTCCAGCCTGATTTTCAACCTGTTTCAGCCCTACCCTTCTAGTCTTTTCACATTTTCTCTTCCTAAACTACCCCACCTCACTCTTCCTATAAATACCCCCTCATTCTCTTCATTTCTTCTTCACCCCAAGAGCTAGTTATTGATTGCTATCCACTACTCTCTCTCTCTCTCTAATTAATCTCTCATACTCACTTTGGGTAGCCACTTTAATTAATTAAATTCTCTTTGATTTTAGTTAATTAATTTTAATTAGTTTCCACTCAATTTGGTTAATTAATCATTTTAGTTAATCACTTTAATTAATTAATCATTTTAATTAATTAAAAATTGGGTAATTAAGCAATCAATCTGTTAATTTAATCCCCTTTGGGTTAATCTCACTTAATCCACTCTCCTTGAGTAGGATTCCCGATTTTTGAGACCTGTAAAACAGAACTTCGGTCCGGAAAAACACTCCGCTCCTCACACGCACCAAAAGAGAAGGTATAACATCTTCTTTCTCCCACAAAATCCCCCCAAATCAAATCAATTCAATGAATATGATCAATCCTGAAACCTCTCCACGTGGGTTTTGATCCCCATCCAATGGGGTACGTAGGTTTTGAATGAACTACGTGGGTTTTAATCCCTATTCAATGGGATACATAGGCATACTTGGAATCTAAATCCAAGTCTCAGATCCAAATCCCAATTAATCCCCTTCCCCTTTTATTTTTAATGTAAATATTTATATTCATGCTTTCCTGTAAATTAATTAATGTAATTAGTTAATTTAATTATTTTGGAGTAAATGAGTGACCATGTGATTTTCCTAGTGCCCACAAGGGCTAGAGAAAATACTCTTCTTTACTTGTGGATGTTTATATTACTTGCTCTTTATTTCTCATACACTCATATGCCATGTTCATGCATTATAATAGTCATTAATACTTGTCATTCGTGAAATCAATTTTCAAGTCAAATCAAACTTAAGAGCCAAATTGAGATTATTTTAAAACAAAAAACCTAGTTCCTGAGCTCAATATGGTTCGAATGCTAGTGATTTTATCCTTGGATAAATTAATCAGAAATTAATGACTTAAAGTCAATCTTGGTTTTTTCCCTTAATTTTCCCACATTTAAATAAATTAGGGTGGCGACTCCAAAATTCTTTTCTAAAAATCAAATTAATTCACCAAATAAAACGATAGCCGCTTTCAATCGTGAGATCGAATATAAAAGAGCATTTCTGATTCCCCTAGCTAATTGGACCCAGATGCTCGGGTGAGGCCTCATAGTTGGCGACTGCACTGGGGACTAGTTACCACCCTTTTTTAATAAAAGGAAAGCAAATAAGAGGATTACTATTTTGTTGGAATTTTCTCCAAAAATAATCTCCATTTGGCACTTAAGTTTAATTTGATTTTCATGCATCTCTTTGCATAATAAAGAATTTTTGCCTAAACTTAGTTACTTAGGAAAACTTTTGGATGGTGAGTAGCATTGGCTCGATAACTCTTTTTGAGTATGTTGGGAGATAGCAAAAGCATCCACCCTGCGACGAATCCCTGATCATTTCGGTGGTATAACAAGCAATCCGTACCGTTGGACCCACGTACTAGTGGTGTAGAGACATCATCTAGGATTGCTTTGGATGATATTCTTCATCAACTTATGGAGGGCCTCACTACTTTTGAGAGCAATGTCTACACTAGGTTGGATGGTTTGGAGGCAAACCAATGGGTTCTTCATCAATCAGTTCGGGAAATTCGCCGTTAACTAACTCTTGGTGTGACTTTTGAAGACATCTTCACTAGACCTCAAACCTCTCACCAACCCCTAATACCTCCTTCAGATGCTTAATTTACCTCATTATCATTTTATTTTCATGCTTGTGGTTATTTTACTTTGGCACATTTTCTTATTTTAGTACTTGTTTATATTATTTTGGTACTTTCTCTTGCATATATTGGTACATTGTTAATTTGCAATATTAATGACATCAAATTGAAGCTTATGCATAATCTTAGAGGGTGCTACAATATTTTTTCAAGAATGTTATGTTTTAATGATACTTATTATTTGCTTTGCACCTTTTTTTATTATAACAAAAAGGGGGAGAAAGGTAAATGATTGTTAAGGTTTAATTGTTTTTCTTGATTTGATTGTTAAGGTTCAATTTTTCTTAAGTTTTGTCATTATCAAACCAATGGGTTCTTCATCAATCAGTTCAGGAAATTCGCCGTCAACTAACTCTTGGTATGACTCTTGAAGACATCTTCATTAGACCTCAAACCTCTCACCAACCCCCACCACCTCCTCAGGATGCTTAATTTACCTCATTATCATTTTGTTTTCATGCTTATGGTTATTTTACTTTGGCACATTTTCTTATTTTAGTATTTGTTTATATTATTTTGGTACTTTCTCTTGCATATATCGGTACATTGTTAATTTGCAATATTAATGATATTAAATTGAAGATTATGCATAATCTTAGAGGGAGTTACAAAATTTTTTCAAGCATGTTATGTTTTGATGATACTTATTATTTGCTTTGCACCTTTTTTTATTATAACAAAAAGGGGGAGAAAGGTAAATGATTGTTAAGGTTCAATTGTTTTTCTTGATTTGATTGTTAAGGTTTAATTTTTCTTAAGTTTCATCATTATCAAAAAGGAGGAGATTGTTAACCCTATTTATATTTTGATGTTTAATAAAACTTAATAAAATTGATGAAATTACTTGATATAAACTTGAACTATGGTCATATATTGTTTAAGATTAATTTAACAATGAATAAAGCATGTTGGAAGCTCTTACAGGACTTGAACGCATTGATTTATTGTTCAAGAAAATGCACAAAAGTTACTATTCATACTAAACAGTATTGAACGAGCCTTCAAGAAAATGAATGCACATTCAAAAGCTTAAACACACATTCATCATGGGTATGAAAATACTACTGTTCACATAGAATGAAAATGGACGAGCCTTCAAAATTGTGAACTGTCGGTTCAAGAATCTTGAACACACGTTCAAGATGTGCAGACTTTAAACATTATAGCCGTTGGAAGATTGGAGGGAGTTGTTGGAAGTTTAAAGGGAGTAGGTTCTTTTGGTTTAAGAGCCCAACAGTCATATTTTATCATTCCTATAAATACTAGAAGGTTCAAATGAAGATCATAACTTATGCCAAGTGAAAATCAAGAACTACGCAAAAATCATTCACTCTCATCTTTAATTCTTTATACTCTGTTTTAGAACACTAAGCTTAATCTCTTAATTTATTTAAGTGTTCTTCATTCAAAGCTAGTGTATTTCATTGTAATCTTTAACCTAGCTTGTACCCAAGTCTTGTGAGACTTTAAACATAAAATCTATTGTATCTTGAGTGTGTTTTGGGTGAAATCCAGTAAAATCTATTGTAAATGGTGAAATTCTTAAGAACTAAACTTGTAAAGCTTTGGGTGAAATCTCGGTTGTTTAGTGGAACCCTAAATCGGTTTGATTTAGGAGAATAAAATGTAGGAGAGGCGATTGTGCTCCGAACCACTATAAATCTTAGCTAAGCTCTCTCTAACTCAATTTTTTTATTTATTTACTTGAAATGAAAATTAATTGCATATAGGTTATTTATTTGCATTAAAATTTTTAATAATCCTATTCACCCCCCTAGGATTGCCATACTTGGGACAACATTTGGTATCAGAGCTTGTGCTCTTACGTTTCATAAAATCCTACGATTTTAAGAGCTAACAATTGCTATGGCAGGAACATCAAAGTCTACTTTCCAAAAAGATCAATGTAGTACAATGCCACCCTTGTTTTGTGGCACAAATTACAATCAATGGAAAGCGAGGATGAGATTTCACATGAGATCACAAGGCTATGACTTATGGGAAGTTATAGAAAAAGGTCCATTCATTCCAAAGGATGCAAATTCTGATAAGCCAAAGGATCCATCCAACTATAGTAACGATGACAAGAAGAAGCTAGCCTTAAATGACAAGGATGTTGATCTTTTGTTTTGTGCCTTGGACGAAACCGAATTCAATAGGGTGTCCGCTTATGAAACTATAATACCCAAGGTCTCCATAGCTCATTAGAGTTATGATAATGCCATAGAATATAAATTTTATGGATACTATGACAAAGAAATGGTAATGGGAATAAAACAGGATCTTTTTATGTTAAATGCATTGTTTGTTTATTTTGCAATGTGTATATATTTATATGTATTTTATTGAATTAACTAAGTTAATGTGACTATGTTTTGAGGTTGTAATAATATGGGAAGATAGGAATTAAAATGCCAAGTGAAAGGAAAGAAAGAAAATTTACGGAAAAATTTTAAGTTCGGAAAATGTGCTTAGGTGGGCTTGTTAATGGGCTTTTGGACTCAAGGCCCAAGTCCATGGTATGGCCAGCCCATTAGAGTTCACAAATTGCTAGAGCTTAACTATACTAAGGTTAAAATAAGTTAACTAAGGGTTAGGGTGGAGTTTAGTTAAGTTAGTCACAATTTGGGATAGTAGCCATTTTTGTTGACTTTATCAAACTCCTAATACTTTGGTTAACTCATCTTCCCATCACCAAGACCAAGTTCATTTTTCCTCATCATTTTTATGCTAAGTCACCATCCACCTAAGGGTGATCTTAGCCATCCATCTTGATTGATCATAGCCATTCATCTTTATTGAATCATAGCCATTGAGATTGAGAGATTAAATCACAACCATCCATTCCATCCATATATAAGTAAAAAGATGTTAATTTCTTACCATTTGCAACTCAACCAAAAACACAATTTCCACCAAAAGGAAAACCTCTCAACTTGCTCATCACCATAGAAAACTAAATTAAAACTTTCAAAGGTGAGAATTGATACAAAGTGATTTCTTTCTTTGTTTCTAGCTTAAGTTTGTTGAGTTAGTTGCATATATATGCTTTTCTTTGAATTTCTATTGTTCAATTTTGTTAAGGGAATTTATAGGAAAGTTAATTTGAATATGTTATGTGATTGGAATATAGGAATTAGAGTTAAGTATTTAGGGTTGCGCATAGGGGTGGCAATATTAAATACGACACGAACCCAACACGAAATTAGCGGGTTTGAGTTAGGGCTTATCGTGTTCGTGCCAACCCGATTGTGACACAAAAATAATCATGTCATATCGCGGGTTGACTCGTTAACTCAAAAACGACACATTTAACCCATTAACACATTTAACCTAATATATTTTACGATTTTTAGAATATGTATATATAAATATTACTATTAATCTTCTTTATAGATTTAAATATAATTATATTTTATGTAATAATATAAATTAATAGGGATTAATTTAGTAAATTTGATAATTTTTAAATATTAAATTAAAAAAAAATAATTAATTTAAAATTTTAAACGTATTATTCTTGTCGTGTCGTGTTACCCATTAATTAAGTGAATCGTGTTCGTGTTTAAATTTTTAACACGATAAACTAATCATGTCGTGTTCGTGTTCGTGTTGACCTTTATCGTATCATGGGTATAGATCAACACGACCTGAATACGACCCATTAATATGAATTGCCACCCCTAGTTGAGCATGTGAAATTGAAGGAGTATTGGGCACAAGCGCAGCGGAATCGGTAGGTTTGTGAAATCTCAAACATTTTAAAATTTCACAACACCTAGTGATTGGGTCCAATAAACATTCAAACAATCTTTTTAATTAATGTGTAAAACACATATGTAAAGAAAAGAAAGAACAAATGGTATTCTAAATACCTCTTGAAGCCAAGAACTTTGATCTTTACTTTTCCTATGAGCTCCCCAATTGTTGAGCCTCTAGAAATTCCACACTAAGCTTTCTTTATGAAGCTCCCTTTGGTTGCCTTGGATTAATTGATTCCCTCTCTTTGGATGTCCAAATGGAATCAACAACTTCCTTAGGCAAACTAAGAGTGTTTGAATTTCTTTTTATTTGCTATGGATTACTCAAATCTTTTCAAGAACCTTTTGTTCTTTCACAAAGAACAAATGACTAGAAATGAAGAATAAGGAAAAGTGAAGAACACTTCTTCTATTTTCTTTTTCTCTCAACTCTAAAACCTTTCTTGAACAAGATGATGAATAGTGATTAATTCTCTACACAAAACAATCATCAAAAAACTCTTTATACCTTTACAACTATTGTTAAAGCAAAAGAAGTCATTTTGAAATTGAGTTGCTTTTTGACATTAAGACAATAATGAAAATGCCCATTGTATCCTTTTGGGTTAAATGACAATTTCATACATGTCTTCATATGGCAATTACATTGTGAGTTTGGTTAGAAAATCTCTAACCCCTAAACTTATCTCATAGGCTTTTAGGGTTATGGATTTTCTTAACCCTTAAACCACATGATTTGGGCTTATGGTTATTTGAAGATTACTAACCCCTAAACCTTGTAAATGGATTTTAGTGTTATTGATTTCTCTAACCCCTAAACTTATCACATGGACTTTGGTGTTGTTGAAATCTCTAACCCCTAAATCCATTCTTTGGGCTTTAGTGTTAGACAAAACTTCATAACCCCTAAACTAGCTTTCACCATATCACATATGGGCTTTAGCTATTTAGTGTTATTTATTAA
>CATKHJ010116294.1:0-17141 GCA_949750685.1 Vernicia montana | reverse complement strand
TACTTGCAATCATGAGTTTATATGAAAGAATTTAAAATTCAGAAATTTAAATTTAATGCAATTAGAAACTCTTATACTTAATTAAATTTATGAATTTATATTAGATTTATTTATGTGAATAAAATTTTTATATGAGAGTGTAAATCTAAAATATTTATAAGATGTAGAAAATCCTCAATTTGTAACAACAACAATAATTCATAAATTCATAACACAAGGCTAAAAAGAGAACAATAATAATAATAATTATTATTAGGATAAATTACTATTTAATTTTTAAAATTTGACCTAATTAATTAATTCATCCATCCTTTTTGAGAAATTAACTAATTAGTTCTTCAGTTTTGTCTCCGTTAGATTATTTAGTCATTTCGTCCAATTTTTATAATTTTTTCGTTAAATTTATGAAAAATAACTAAAATACCCTTATATATATAATAAGTATAATTTTAATTTTATTATTGAAAAATAAAAAATAAAAAATAATTATTTAATTATTTAATAATTATTTAATTTTATTAATATAAATAATTTTTTATTTTTATTTTATATAATAATAAATAATTTTATAATTTGATGATATTAAATATAATTATTATATAATTATATAATTATTATTTAGTTTTATTAATTTAAATTTTTTTATTTTTTATTTTTAAATAATAAAATTAAAATCATATTTATTATATATATAAGTGTATTTTAGTTATTTTTCATAAATTTAATAGAAAAAAATATAAAAATTAAACGAAATAATTAAATAATCTGACGAAATTAAAACTAAAGAACTAATTAATTAATTTCTAAAAAAAAATTAAAACGAATTAATTAATTAGGTTTAGCTTCAAGAAATAAATAGTAATCAAACCTTATTATTATGGGGTTTCAATTTATGGGCTTTAATACCTTAGCCGATGGCCCATTGAAGAAGCAATTTGATTTCTTCCTAAAATCTTGCCTCCTCTGCTACAAATGAAGAAGCAATTTGATTTCTTGGGAATTCTGAGAATGGGAGTGTCTGTGATTTTCTCTTCTCTCTCCAATACAAAACAATAACAATAACAATGTCTCTTCAATTTCAACTCAAAACCCCTTTCTCTCCTCTCCCTCTTTTCCACCTCAAACCAAAGTCCATTTCCTCTCCTTCCATTTCCACTGTAAAATTCCCTTCAAAAACCCTTCTTAAACCCCTCAATTCCACCAAACTCCCTTCTCTCCTCCCTTCCACCCGACAAAATCCCAACCAATACAAACAAAATCAACATCAACAACAATCCAATTCAATCTCCCACACATTTCATTCTCTCTCCACAATCACACCTTATGTTCTCTCCCAGCATAAGCCCATCCTCCTTGGTTGGCTCTGTAGCCTTGTTTCCGTCCTCTCTCTCTCCCACCTTGTTCCTAGGATTGGCCAATTCTCAGCCACTATTGGGAAAATCGATGCTGTTACACTTAAGAATGAGGGGTTGGTGCTAGCTTCTCTTTTCTTGGCAAAGCTGATTGCTACTTACTGGCAGCAGGCGCTTTTGTGGGAGGCGGCGCTCAATGCGGGTTATGAGATCAGGGTTCATGTTTTTGACAGGGTTTTGCAGAGGGAATTGGGGTTTTTCGAGGGTGAAAGTGGGGTTTCTACTGGGGATATTGCTTACAGGATCACTGCTGAGGCTGCAGATGTTACTGATACTCTGTATGCTCTTCTCAATGTGAGTAATTTATTTGTGGAAATGGATGCTGCAGGTGTGTTTGTTTATATTTGGTTTTTGGGAGGGCTAGGATTGCTTTAGGAACAAGCTTATGTTCAAATATATTAACAGCTAAAATTAATGGTTAAATGGGATAAGGAAAAAAATGTTTCTATAAGTCCTTTCTCTGTGTTGAATGGCTTAGCATTGCAAATTTTCTTGCTTAGATGTAAGGCTTTCTTCGTTTTATGCGAGTTGTTACTAGTAATTTTACAGGAAAAGTAGTTGAATTTTGGTGATTGTGGATACGGTCAAATGGTTAAAGTTTGTCCCAATAAAATGTGTGTGGTTTTTATCTGATAGTTAATTATAACTGTAACTAATACCTACCATAGACCATTGTTCCCAGTGCCCTGCAGTTATCAGTTATGGCAACACAGATGTTGGCTATCAGCCCTGTCCTTTCCTTGATTTCAGCTATGGTAAGGATTTAATTTTGCAGCTAGAATACATATATTATATATAATGCTACTGGGTCTTCAATTTTATCTATTTGCTGTAGGTCATACCGTGCATGGCTCTTGTTATTGGATTTCTTGGTGAAAGACTTCGTAAGATATCTAAGAGGGCACATCTTAGTATTTCAACTCTATCGGCCCACCTCAATGAGGTACTTTTTGTAACCCATTCGTTACAGACAATCTCTGTTTGTTACTGTGCTCAGATTGTTTGCCTCATACCCTTTGCTCTAGTATATTCCTTGCTAGTTAGACTTCTTTGTATGTATTATTTCTGGTATTCTATTAGAATTATTGACTATAGGTGGATATCTCTCACAGACACATGCACAGACACACATATGCAGTGTATCTACTTTATAACTTTATTATGCCAGTTTGTTTTTGTTTACACCTGCTATTTTGTTATCTCTGATTAGCCAGTAAGTTTATTTAATTAACATTTTGTATGTTTTAGGTCCTCCCAGCTATTCTTTTTGTGAAAGCAAACAATGCAGAGCTGTGTGAGAGTGCTAGGTTTCAAAGGCTTGCCCATGCTGACCTATCTGAACATCTTAAAAAGAAGAAAATGAAAGCACTCATCCCCCAAATTATACAGATTATTTATTTTGGGGCATTATTTACCCTTTTTTATGGATCACTGGTGATTTCATGTGGTTGTTTTGATGGCTGTAGCATGATTTCTTTTGTAACATCATTGATTTTCTTGGTTGAGCCAATCCAGGTAATATCAGTTGTTCATAAGATCTCTTTAAAGGAGGGATTTATAGATCTCATATTGTATGTTTTTTTTCCAATGATGAGACAAAAAGATGCATTCATATGTTCTTAATAGATGCCTATAACTTTTTGGTAATTATTGGTCATATCATGTTTCAGTCATTTTAGATCTGTCTTGAAGTAATCTAACCAAATCTGAAGAATTGTGCAGGATGTTGGAAAAGCATACAATGAGTGGAAGCAAGGAGAACCAGCTATTGAACGATTGTTTGATTTGACCAGGTTAAAATCTAAGGTAAATCAATGCTTTTTATACTGCTAATTTTCCTACGAACTGTTTTCCTCACCTCTTTTAAATTTTGCAGTAACCTTTTTTTTTTTTTCCTGAAGTAAATTTCTTGTTATCTGCAACTGAATTTAGTGCCTTTTGTAAATCTGCTTGTTTGTGATGTGTTAAGCCACCATTCTGTGTGATTGTTTATATGATTTGAATAATTTTGATCTCACCTTTTTATGTGAAATATACTAATATATTTAACTATGAGAAATAGTTAAAGAAAATTCTGCTCAGTATAAGAAGTTTGGCATTATGTGACTGGTCTGGTCCTTAGTTCCTTGCTGCCATCTTTGTTGTACAAATAAGTAAATATAGAACATCCATTTTATTATGTTAAAAGGTTGTCAGATTTGAGGAACAGTCTGAAACCTCCTACTTTGGATTTTCAGTAATTTTAAGGTTGAAATATGTTTAAAATGATGGCTTTTGACTACTGCAGAATTAAGTCTGTCATTGTGTGGATGTTATATTACTTCAAGCAATTACACATTAATGAGTATATTATATACATTTTGCTGCTATTTCTAGTTCTATATATTTAAGATAAGAGTGTTGGACTGATCTTAAGACTTTAATCATCTTTTAGTGCACCAATCAAATATGTTGCACCTCTAATTTGATTTCATTTTCAGAGCCATCATGAGACAGAATATAGATAGATTAGGTTATAAACTCTTGCATTTTTGTGGACACAAAAATTGCTGATGAATTTATCTAAGCATTGCTCCTTTCAATTCAAGAATGATATATGCAGTTTAAAAGTGAAAATGTTAATGAGATTTTCATCTCAACTAGAATTACCGACAATCTCCTCTCAGGATTAACTTTTGTTGATTTTTTTTTCATATATATTTCTTTCTGGGACTTTTTGCTCTTCTTTTCTTAATCTTTGGAATGTTTTAATTTTTGGTGATATAAAACCATGCTTTCTTGTGTGGTCTTGAACTTTCATCAAACTATTGTTTGTTATATTGCCATGCTGATATTGCACATTCTGAAAACTGTATTGTGTGTACTGTGGACATACTAACAGATTTATTTATCAGATGCTGAAATATGTCATTCAAATAGGCATCTCCACATGTACAATAAATGCCAGAACATCTAGGTGGAAGATGCCACTTTTTTTAGTTATGCCATAATTAACTAAATTATTTCAGTAAGTTATTATTAGTTGTGTTGCAGTTTCAAATTAATTCACTCCTGAATATAGGTGATTGAGAAACCAGATGCTGTTGATTTGGACTATGTTAGAGGAGATGTTAAATTTTGTGATCTCTCATTCAAGTATGGTGACAACAGGCCTCTTGTTTTGAACGGATTAAACCTTCATATTAAAGCTGGAGAGACAATAGCTCTTGTTGGGCCATCTGGAGGAGGAAAGACGACCCTTGTTAAGTTGCTTCTTCGGCTTTATGATCCATCATCTGGTAAGCATCTGAATTTACAATATTTATTCATTCCTCAAGAAATATGGTCAATTTATTGTTAAATGTTTGGCCTTTAAAATTCTTTGTTCCTTTTAGAAGTGCTCATCTGATCCTCTCATGTCAACAGGATGTGTACTTGTTGATAACCAAAATATCCAACACATCCAGTTGGAAAGTTTGAGGAGGCATGTTGGTTTGGTTTCTCAAGATACAGTGAGTGACTTTGAGATTTCCTTAATATATATATTTTTTTTAATCTCCACCCTTTTTTTCTCCCAAAAAAGAAAAGAAAAAAAAAAGAGAGAGAAGAGAGCTTTGATTCATGAATTTGGATTCAAGATCTTCTATTCAGCATCATGATTCCAATCCAAATAAGGGTAATCTTATCGTTTTCAAACAGGAATTTGCTAGGTGTTATCACTATATCATCATGTGCATTTTTCATTTCTTTTTATATGTCAGAAATAACAAACTTCTGCACCTAACTTTGGCAGAGTAATCTGATGTTTGTTATTAATCAGATACACGGTGATGCTGGTTCTCTTGGTTTTGGTAGCCATGCCTGCTTTGACTTGAAAAAATTTGAAGTTTTTCTAGTTAATTCTTTTGTGCATCATGTGTTATGGTAGCTCTGGCTGGTTGGTAATTGTCTTAGGAAATACAGTGGTTGGACACACATGATGATGCTTTAAATTATCTCCAAACGGTTCATTTTAACCAACTACTTGTGAGTGGACCAGACACTTTTTTCAGGAACAGTTGCTGAAAACATTGGATATAGGGATCTGATGACGGAAATAGACATGGAGAAGGTTGAGGCGGCAGCTAGAACTGCAAATGCTGATGAATTTATTGGAATGCTTCCTAAAGGGTACAAAACAAATATTGGACCAAGGGGCTCAAGTTTAAGTGGAGGCCAGAGGCAAAGGTGATACCTCAATCCAGACTCTTGATTCTATCCTTGGTATATATAAATTTCCAGTAGGCTTAGATGTACATATGATATCTGATTTTGTGACTTCCATTTAGTGGAATTAATTGTTTGCTTAATGCATCCAGTTGACTGTAAGAGTAATGTTATTCCTCTAATTTCTTCTGCTTACATAAATTTGCAGACTAGCAATTGCAAGGGCACTCTATCAGGATTCTTCTATATTGATTTTGGATGAAGCAACTTCTGCTCTAGATAGCAGGTCTGAGTTATTGGTGAGACAAGCTGTGCAACGCTTAATGGAAAATCATACAGTAAGGATCACTGCTCATTCTGTTTGCTTAACATATCATTTTCTTCTTTAATCCTCTTTTGCTGTTTTAGGAATAGATGTAGTGAGCAATGTGAAGGCCCTGAATATGTTTTGTGTTATGGTAGTATTATCATAACTCATGAAGTACTAAGCCAAGTCTAAGTCAGATGTTGACACATAATGTCTGTTATGTGTTTAATTCAACTTGAGCATTGCTTATTCCAAAATCAACCTGTGTCTATAGTAGGGCCAAATGACCTTTTCAAGCCCATGCAAACATCTAGTCTCAACAATCTGCTCTACTACCTACACCATCCTTAATTTTCTTTACAGCATTTATAAGTAAGCTCTCTGTCAATAGTTTCACTCTTTTATGGATGCTAGAATTATAATCATTGTAGATGGATGTAGTGGAATGTAGGCAAAGCTCCAGTGCTTCCCTAGTTGGATTCTTAAATCTTAAATTTGAATTCTAGTTGATTTCTACTGTGAATTTTGCATTAAGAAGTCATTACATTGTTTGTCTGATAAGATATAGCTTGAATTACACAAGAATGAATTGGAAAGCTACATTACTATTTATTTGAAACCATAAGAATGATTGTTCATGCTTTGTGTTCAAAAAATATTTTAACCATGCTTATATTTGAATAGGTGCTTGTCATTGCTCACCGGTTGGAAACAGTTTTGATGGCAAAGCGAATATTCGTTTTAGATGATGGCAAACTTGAAGAATTGACTAGCTCAAATCTTTTGGGCGGTCACAACAATTCTCTTTTATCAACTGGACTTGTGATTTGAGGGCATGGCAATGTGTTGGACAGAGTACAGTACATAATAGGAAAAGTTTTTGTTGACAATTTTTCAATTGTTCAATTACATAGAAGAAGAGATAGTTGTAGGCTTGGAGAAGGTACTGCATATGCTTTAACATTTAGGCCCATTTGATTAGTAACAAATTAGGGATTTATCTTTTCAGCGTCAATCTATTTCTGATATATATGAAATCAATGAATATACATTTGAGGTTATTATCTTGTAGAGCTATTATAGTTTTCTGGAGCTCATTAGCAAAGATAGAAAGTTAAAACATATGTTGCTTAAAAATGAAACGGAAAAGAAAGATAAGACATACGAACAATTTTAATAAAATCATAAGTTTAATTTTGATATTTTTTTTAACAATATTATATTTGTTGAATTTTCTGCAAAATGTATATATATATAGTAAAGGTTTTTTTTTTTTTTTTTTTTTTTTTTAATAATTTTAATGAAATTATAATAAGTTTAAATTTACTTAAATTTTGTAAATTTTAAATTATGCTTGTAGGGCGAGGAGCCCAGATCGCATGGCTGGTCCTATTCTAGGACCATGGCTTTTTTGGTTTTTTTTTTTTTTTTGAGAATAATTCTTTAGATATTTTATAATAAGAAAAAAATAAAATGAATGTGTGGTTACAAAATTATATTAAATTATTACTTTAAAAAAAAGACTATTTGGACATATTAAGCAAAATTATTTATAAAATAAATTTTCAAAATAATATGATAGAAATTATGTATAATTTTTAAAGATTATATAATTTGTAGTTTATCATTGTGATATCCCAATTATTTCTACAATATAATTTAAATTATTTTATTTAGTAAATTAATTTAAAAAAATTAGAAGTTTTAAATGAATATAAAAATTATTTTATTTTATTTAGCAAATTAATTGTAAAAGTTAAAATTTTTAAATGAATATAAAAATTAGATAATTATTAAAAATTAATAACTTTCAAAATACATAAAAATAAATAAATAAATGCATGATTTTTATAAAAAAAATTATTTTTATATTGATATGTAAAAAATTAGGAAGAAAAAAAACTCAATATATTTTAACTTTAAATAAAATAATGTATATATTAAATACATTCATAAAAGTTAATATTATTAACAGATTAGTTTTTGTCATGCTCAGAGCAATTAATCTCTTAATTGCTTTAGAGATTTATTTTCTTTTAAAATTTCTAGGAAAGCCAATCTCATTTAATATATATCTATATACTATATACTAAATCAGTTGACGTTAAACAATTAAAACTGATATCTATCAAAATCTGAAATAAGAAAATTTCACACAATTTTCAATTAAAATATCAATTATCTAAATCAATTATCATTAAATCAATTAAAATATCATAATAAAAAATTTTCAAAATAAACACATACAAATTTGAATATGCAAGATTTTGGAATTGTTGTGTAAGATACTTTGAGTGGGAGGGAGGGAGTGTGTATTTTCAATTGCAACCCATTTTTAGTAGGAGAAAACAACCATTAAAAAAGAAGGCAAAATGCATCATTAGGTCTCTGAATTTTTATACATTTATTTATTAATCTCCTAAAAATTTATTTATTAATATCAAGCTCTCAAATTTTTATTTTTTCATACATTGAAAAGACTTTTAGATGACTGGTAACGAGGTTAAGTTTCACGCGCATCAAAAGCGCATAATAACTCTAAGAATGCATGACTGTAATTTTTAGTGCTGACAAAAAAGCTTATTAGGAAAATGAAAAAAAAATAAAGAATTAAAAAAATAAAAATGACACCGTTCTCACTAAACATCTATCTCATCTAATTAAGAACCCATAATCAATTTAGAGGATATGAAATCTTATTATCACTGCAACCTTCTCAGTTTATCCTCTTTAGTTTTTTTCTCTCCTAATCTCCCTTAAATAGAAGTAAATCCTAACACGAATCAATTAGTTTTAGTTTTGGTGAGAACTGATTCTTACTCTTCTCCATCGTGCTTTTTTCCGGTTCCAACTTACAGTGTTACGATGCGATAATCTAGTGATAGTATAGTCATTTTTGTTGTGTTTTTGTAAACAACATGAGCGAACAATGGTGTCACATACTGAGAGAAATCTTGGCAGCAGATTTCACAAGTGTTCTTATATTAAGTTTTGTGTTTAATTTTTTTATATTAATTTTTTAAATAAGTTTTGATTATTGCACAAAGATATTATTCTTATCTCTACCAATAAACCAACACAGACCCTAAATATATCTCTTTATAAATGAGGATAAAATAAGCACATTCATTTTAATTTTTAATTATTTCAAATAATAAAATTCAAGTCACATTAACATTTATTTTAAATACATAAATTCTATTTTAAAATCATATAAATTAAATTTATTAATAAAATTTTATTGAATTATTGAATAAGAATTATTTTTTAATACATTTATACCCCTAGACAGCAACAAAGGCAATAATTCATTAAATAAATAGCCTAAAAAATTAAAAAATTCATGTTTATAAATTCAAAAAGATCTTAAACATATTTGCACCTAAACAATTCACTATTACTTCAATAAAAATCAAAGCACCCACTAAAATGTCTAGAATGAAATAAGAATAATGATTTTAAAATCACAAAATGTTAGAAAATCTTATAAAATATACTGTAGTATATTAATTTTTCTAATTTAATGAATTTTTAACATTAAGAGATTATCGAATATGAATTTATTATTTAATAATGTACCATGTTGGATTATGTATCTTATTACAATAAACTTTTTCTACTAAAAAAATTTAAAATTATAAATTGTATATAAATAATCAATTTCAAGGAAAGTTTGGTTGCTTGACTTGTCTCCCTCCATTATGCCATCATATGGCCATTAAAACCAAACTATACCACCACCTCCAATCATCAGCCACCAGAACCACCGCCAATACATCATGGAACAAATCGCTCTTTGCCTACCTTCAAATGCTCCGCTCTGGCTCTTTCCCTGACGCCTTCACTTTCCCATTTGCCCTCAAATCCTGCGCTGCTCTTTCTCTTCCAATCACTGGAAAACAACTCCATGCCCATGTAATCAAAACGGGTTGTTTATTGGAACCCTTTGTTCAGACCTCGTTGATTACCATGTACAGCAAATGTTTCCTAATTGATAATGCACACAAAGTGTTTGATGAAAATCCCCAATCAAGTAAGTTAATGGTTTGTTACAATGCTTTGATATCTGGATATTCGTTCAACCTTAGAGTTAAGGAGACTGTGTCTTTGTTTAGTGAAATGAGAGAAATGGGTGTGGATATTAATGGGATTACAATGTTGGGGTTGATTCCAATATGTGGGGTTCCAGGGAACTTGGAGCTAGGAATGTCTGTTCATGCTTGTTGCGCCAAGTTTGGATTTGATTTGGATTCGTCTGTTGGAAATTGCTTGCTTACTATGTATGTGAAATGTGGGGAAATTGGTTCTGCAAGAAAGTTGTTTGATGAAATGCCAGAAAAAGAGTTGATCACTTGGAATGCAATGATTAATGGGTATGCACAAAATGGGCTTGCTAATAATGTTTTGGAACTTTATAAAGAGATGAAATCAAGTGGGGTTTCTCCTGACCCTATAACACTTGTCGGAGTTCTTTCATCTTGTGCTCATCTTGGTGCACATAGCATTGGTAGGGAGATAGAACAGCAAATCAAGGTCTGTGGATTTGGGTCCAATCCTTTACTAAACAATGCTTTGCTTAATATGTATGCTAGGTGTGGTAATTTAGTGAAGGCTAGACATATTTTTGATGGCATGCCTGTGAAAAGTGTAGTTTCATATACAGCAATTGTAGGCGGGTACGGAATACATGGACAAGGAGAAATTGCTGTTGAGCTCTTTGATGACATGATCAGGGCTGGCATTAGACCTGATGGAGCAGCTTTTTTGAGTGTTCTATGTGCATGTAGTCATGCAGGATTGACTGATAAGGGATTAGATTACTTTAGTACGATGCAGAGGAAGTATGGGTTGCAGCCTGGTCCAGAGCATTACTCTTGCATGGTGGATCTTTTAGGCCGAGCAGGTAAGCTCAACGAGGCACAGGAGCTTATTGAATCCATGCAGGTAAAACCTGATGGTGCAGTCTGGGGAGCACTTTTAGGTGCCTGCAAAATCCATAAAAATGTAGAGTTAGCAGAGTTGGCTTTCGAACGGATAATTGAGCTTGAACCTACAAATATCGGTTACTATGTTTTGTTATCTAATATATATACTGAGGCAGGGAATTTGGAGGGGATATTAAGAGTTAGATTGATGATGAGGAAGAGGAAACTCAAAAAGGAACCAGGCTATAGTTATGTTGAACTTAATGGGAGAGTTCACCTCTTCTTCGCCGGAGATAGAAATCATCCTCAAACTGAGGAAATATATAAAAAGTTGGAGGAGTTGGAAAATTCGGTGAAGGAAGTCCATGGGTTTAATAAGAATGATCAAGAAAGAAGAAATGAAGAATTTCTAAATGGTAGGAGTGTGCATAGTGAAAAGTTGGCAATTGCATTTGGGCTATTAAACAGCGAAGGGTCAGAGATTGTTGTGATAAAAAATCTTAGGATATGTGGAGATTGTCACTTGTTTATTAAGTTGGTTAGCAAAATTGTAAGTCGTCAATTCGTTGTTAGAGATGCGACCCGTTTTCACTGTTTCATTAATGGATTATGTTCTTGTAAAGATTATTGGTAATACCCTTTTCAGGTTTTTTTTTCCCTACAATATATTGCCAATTTGGAGAGAATGCAATGAATAGGGTTAAGGTTAATTTTCCAAGCATTTGATACTCAGCTCTAAGATTTTGACACAACAGTGTCTTCAAGAAATTTTCAATTGATAAAGATAAAGACAATATACTGAACATTAAGTTTGGTAGAAATATTATAGGTTTCTGATGCCCAACAAGTAGTCACCAATTAAGAGATCTAGGAAGGAGAAAAACTACGAATGTACAATATCAAATGTGCAATAAGATATCGAATTTTCGCAAGTGACAACCTATAGAAAGATCTGCATTGACAATTCCATTCATTTTGAAATTGTATAATTTGATATGCCACAATGTGGAAACAGAACTCCTATTGAGAATAAAAAAATTATGAAATGGGAAAAATTACAAATATAGAATCAGTGTTTGATGAAGCCTCCAATGCACGCAACCGCTTCAGTTCCAGAAACACACTCATCTTCAACAAATGGAATGGTTTTCCATGCAGTCAATCTAATGGGAACTTTCATCCCAACTTCGCTAGTTTTATCTTTTTCCATGCAAATGGCAGCATAATAAGAGCCAGCCAATTCCAAGAGAGCAAACTGCCAATTGCTTGTGAGGTTCTTAGGATCATCAAAAGATTCGACCATTATCTCAGATGCCTGATTACATAATTAAGAATAAATTTTAAACAGCAGCCTGATGGAAGAGATATATGGTCAAAAGAAGACAATAAAACAATGTTGCACAAGCTACAGTATTAGAGTGGGTGTTCAACAGCCAAGGCAAGGCTGAATCAATAGTCTAGGGTTGAGAATGCACGGTAATATTTAGTTCAAATAAATACACATACTTTATGAGAAACAACACACTATTCAATCGATGTGCAATGAGAGCGCACACACACATATGCACATATATATACTCTATTGTTCTTGTTATATTCTCTTTAGTCTTTAAGAACTAAGGAGTATTATGAGAGAAACAACTTCCCCTTATTTTTTTTTTATCATTGACATTGCTTGTGTGGTTAACAGAACAGCAATGCTTTCTTAATTTACATTAAGATCTTGCTCAAAGAATTTTTATGACATACCTCATAATCTAAATCCTCAGCAAGAAGAATGCCTCCCTTACTGGCATTCTTCATGTGAATGGTAAAGGTCTTGAAAGGTGCAGCAGAGAAGCCTTTTCCCAAAGCTTTCACATATGCCTCCTACAAATGATATTCACCAATAGAGGACATGACGAAAGACACCTTGAAAGCTATTCAAGAATGAAATTATAAGTTCTAAAAACCACACTGGAAAAAGAATACACCTGCTACATATGATATCCATCAAAAGGGAAAATCAATTAATAATGAAATTCTACAAACGAAGACTGTATCATTCACTCAAAATGGAGAAGACAAATCAGATGGCATCTTTCCAATTCCAATACTATTGAGTATCAGGCACAAGCTCTAAATAGTGTTGCAGGGAATTGTAACTATTCAAGGATGTATTCTTGCATTTTCCACAAAACAGTGATCCAAAATTTAATAAAGAATATAAAATTTCAGCACCATGCTCACCTTGAGAGTCCATAATTTTATGAACTCCTGGCGCTGCACTTCAGCATCTGTAATGGCACTTAAATATTCCACTTCATGGAGAGAGAAGTAACGCCTTGCAAAAGCTACAATATTGCTTTTTATTTTCCGTTGCTTCTCTTCCACATCGATACCAATCTACAATTGCAAATTAAACCAGGTTCTGGTCACTGTCTTGTTAAGAACAACCAAAAAAAGACAACAATATATAACTATATTGGCTGACTACAAAGTCACTATATCAATTATCACCTAGAAATACAGTGTAAATTACTCAAGAGTATATACTTGTGAATTTGTAGTCACTCCACAAGCTATCAAAGAAGGACTGTGTGAGATGTTGAACTGTAATGGTGGTGGGCACTGTCCATTGTCACTCTGCCACTCCACCTATGCCATGGAAAACCAATAAAGTTATGCAAGAAAAAAAAAAAAAAAAAAAAGGAGCTTCAAGACGAATGAAAAGTATACAAATCCCAAAAAGCAAATAATTTTCATACAGTAAACAATCAAAAGTAGAGAAGCAAACTAACCTCAGGCTTCCCATAGATGTTCCTCCTGAATTCCAAAGATCTTGGATCAACATGGCAATTTATCTGATCTAGTAATAAAAACTTCTATTCAAAAACCAACAAAATATGAATTTAAAAAAAAAAAAAAAAAACCTACATCTTGCAATAGTGGTGCGAACCAACGTACGAGCTAGAATTGCTCTTTTCTGAAGATGGTCATCAGACATGGATAGAACATTTTGTTTCTCAATTGGAGATAGAAGTTCCATATAACGATTTATAAGCGAAACACTCTTGATTTGATCAGGCACAACGTACCAAAAATGGGTTTCCCTACAAAAAATTTAAATACAAAACTTTCAAATTTCAACTTCAATTGCGCAAATAAAGTATTTGATTTTACATACATTGGAGAAGGGAGTTGCAAAGGAGCCAGAGGAGATGAAGCTGCTGCATAGAAATTCCTTTGAAAACAGGAGATCATTTTCATTGGGAAATTTGCTCTGGGCATAAAAATGAGAACATGTAACTTGTCGGAACTGGTTCTGTACTATATCATCGCCGGTGACGGAGGTGGAGCTGAAAGGCAGTTACAGACGGTGAAAACAATAACGGTGTGGATCAAAATGAAACCCTTTTATTGTTTTCTTTTATTCTAATAATAATTATAATAAATTTGGTTTGGGCTTTGTTATTTCTCAGACAAGCCCAGGTCTTGTTTGTCCTCAAAAGATTTTTCCACTAATTAATTTCCTTCTTTATTTTTATTATCAAAGATAGGAAATTAATTTCTTTTTTTGAAATAATAGAAAATTAATTTCTCTTCCTGAAAATATGTGAATTAGCATTTTGGCCACTATTTTTAGGTTAGTTTACCATTTATATATTTAAAAATTACTTTTTAAATATTAAATACAATAGTTAACCTTAAATATAAACTCATTTTATCAATCGAGTCAATCCTTATTTAATAATTTAAGGCTTTTTTTTTTTAATTTAAAGATTGAACTACAATTTAATTTAAAGTTGATAGGTGTGATGAAAAATTTATAATTTAATCAAAGATTAAAGTATTAGGTTGTTAACAAATTTCAAGAATTAAAATTGCTAATTTTAAAATAATAAAAACCAAAATGTAAATTAAATTACATGGGATATTTTGCAATTGATTCAATTTTATAGTATGCCAAGTACCTTTTTTTTTTTTTTTTTTTTTTATTCACTACTTTTCATTCTCTTGTCCCTCAAGAAGTTTCATAAGCAACAAATTGCATGGAAAATGCCATCATTAAAAAAAAAAAAAAAAAAAAAATTGCACACCAAAAGTGCAATTCAAAGCTGAATTTTTTGTTCATGTGTTTTATAAAGAGGAAACAAGGATTTTCAATTCATTAGATTCCTATACTATGGAGAACATGTCAGAACAGGTTAAGAGATATTAAACATGAAGCACCACCACATGGTTACTGAACACCAATAAACATATATAAAAAGCACACAGAAAATCATACACACTATTTCCAAAGGAAAACACACAATGTGCCAACTTGTTTCATCAGTTGGCAAATCCCCCCAGACCCCAGCACTGACTGACTGACGCAGCTGCGACACCGTTCATCGCCAAGCTTCAAACAGCTCTGTCCTAGGATTTATACTACCTACTATATTGGTTCCCTTGCTTTTCTCTACAGGTCCTGCTGCTCGAACCATTGCCTGCTCGGTCACCCTTTTGGACCCCTTTTTGAGACTTGAATTACTTGATTGACCAGTTCTGTTCTTGCAAGTTTTTGCTTGGATTCCTCCTCTCTTACTTGTAAAGCCACCCTCTAGGTTCTCATTTGTTAGCGTGTTCACATGAGATACAACTTCACAAGGACAATTATCAACTAGAGACCGATTTACTCCAGGAATGTTCTCAATAGAATTCAGGAAATTTTGACAACCACTTTTAGTAGTATAATCTTCTTGACTAGGTTGAGGAGGGCTCTCTATAGCAGGTTCTTCAGCGACAAATACTTTCTCCTCTTCACTTTCCTCTGTGAACTCCTCATTAGCCTCGAGGAAGGTCAGTTGAGAAGAGTTGTGGTGCCCATTCTCATCAGAGGGCTCAAGACGAGAAACAGGAGCTGGTTCTATCACAGATTCTTCCCTCTCCCGAAGTGTCCTAACAATAAGAGTCTTGAGAAAGTTCATCACTTGGACAGCATACATCAATGCAGTTAATGGATCTGACATCTGCTATAGAAAAGATTAAGAGGCAGTCACTGCACCATATTTTGATCAAAAGTTCAAAACTTTATTTCAATGGAAAGAAGACCTGACAAATGGATTTGAAGAAATTTGGTATTCTGACATATGTTCTAATAATAACATTTTGCACAGGACATTATGGCTATGAAAAATTCTCCAAGTAGTAGCTCCACTTATCCCTTATGAATAAATCATTTTCCTACCAATAGATCAAATGCATAACCATCCTTCAAAAAGATGGTGAATGTATATGTAATAAATTTTCAACACGAGTCTAACTGGGGTTGGCCAGCATAGCAATGCATTGTGTAGGTCATTTGAATTACAAAAATTTGGACAATATACAACAATTACTCACTTGAGTCATGTTTGGCGCAAAAACCATGGCAACATTCCGTGCGTTCATCTTGTTCATATGTTCTAGTTGTGCAACATCAGCCATTAGGTTTATTGCCCAATCCAGCAGAGCAGCTTCTGTTGGGGGAAGAAGCCTTGCGAGCTGAACACATTCTTCCTCCGACTGAGATTGCATTACCTGCTCTTGTGAAAGAGAGTCCAAGACACCAGTTGGGAGCTCTCTAAACCAAGCCTGCAAAATTTAAGCAATTTATCATGTCAAACAACCAGGGAAAGTTATCAATGTACAGTTCACAGAACTCGTGTACAAGCACATGGAGTAGACTTCAGAGTCACAAACTATGATCTTTGATGGTTTCGGATATTTGTCAGAAGACAGTATTTGAAAATGGTACAACTTTAGTTACAGAGGAAATTTCAAACCAAGCAAAGCTACAGGGTTGGTAAGGGGTAACCTTATGCATACATGAACAACAGTTCCAAGAGTCCACAAGAAGCCATCCAATAAATGAAGGATGAAAAGCAAAGATCTGTATCATACCTTTATGAGCCCTGCCAAGCAATGCACGTCAACAGCCTGTGGGATCACTCCTCTATTTAACTGTTCCCTTACATACTCCTCCTGGCTGTTCTCTGCATTAATTCGGAAAATTCCTTCTGCCTGTTCAATTAAATTCAAAACTTCAGTTTTTGTTGAATTTTGATACTTATGCAATTCGAAGACCAATATAATCAGATCTCTCTTCCCCTTTATCTAAAAGAAATTGGCCAACTAGTTTTCTTATAACCTACAAACAACAAAACTGTGCACAAAAGATGAGCTTCTACACCAAATGAATGATGCTATATAGTGCACCTAGGATGTAGTCGGTTCAATTCCATTCAGCCTGTATCCATGAGACAGAAGCAAAGAACACCTACATACCTGCAAACCTCCTTGGGCATA
>CATKHJ010116267.1:0-16261 GCA_949750685.1 Vernicia montana | reverse complement strand
CATATTAATTTTATATTGATAAAAGAATAGTTTGTTTCTTAGTAATTAGAAAAAGAATAAACTTAATTTGTACCCATATGATCTCCCATCTTAGGGAAATTATTAAATATATTGTATGGCAGTATGTTGGTTTTTTCTCTTATAAAGTAAAGGTTTCAATAAATATATTTGATAATGAAAACTTTTGCAGATTATAAGGACAGCATAAGAGAGTATCTAATATATATTTTTTTTCCCTTTTTTGTTTATTAGAAGAGATGCCAAGGCTTCACCTGCCATGTATTGGTAGAAGTAACAATAATCTTCAAATATATTTAAAAAAAATCCTTATAAATAAAGTTGAAATTATGAAATTGTTATCACAAGTGTTTTTTTTTTTTTTTTATTTGCAATTCTTTTGGGTATATCAGTAATATTTATAAGAAAAGAAATTATCAAAATTTTTATTGACTTTATATATTTCGAGACAGATACTTGAACACTTGATTATCATACTAATAATCTAATAATTCTTTGTAAAATTCTTTGTTGTTGTGACTTGTATGAATACTCTTTTTTTTTTTTTTTTTTAATAAGAGAGGGGAATCGAACCTGAATTTATTATTCAGGTTGTACATGCACTTACTGTTAGACTATATCTTAATGTACTAGTCTTTTTTAATGTTAAGTATGAAAATTAATCAATAATGATATATTATATATTTAAAATACTAGAAAAAGACACGAAAAAACATTAATAAGTCCGTTTAGATGATAAGGATTTGAACTCTAAATTTGAATTTGGGTCAAATTTCTTGTTTAAATTATTAAAATTGAGTGGATTTAGATTTAATTCAAATATCTAGTGAAATCTACCCAACCCAAAAACTTAATATTTCAAATTAGGGTTGAGTATGATTCAGAGAAATCCGAAGATTTGAAAATCTCCGGAACCGAACCGAATTTCGGAGATTTTCAACCGAATTTCGGAGATTTTCAAAATGGGATCTCCAGAACCGAACCGTAAGGAAAAATCTCCGTACCGGACGGAGATTCGGGTCTAATGGGACAGTTCGATACAGAACGAGATAAAACGGAGATTCGAATATTTTTTATTTTTAAATAATTAAAAATTAGATTTTACTTATATATTAATCAATTTCATTAAATGTATTGCTAATTTAATATCAAAGTGTGTGTATATATATATATTGCAATTACTAATTTGAAAATTAAAATTTATAATTAATAAAAATTAAATTTTACTTATACATTATTGAATTTTTTTAAATGTATTGTTAATTCAATATCAAAATGTGTGTGTGTATATATATATATATATATATATATATATATATATATATATATTTTGTAACTATTAATTTGAAAATAAAATTTTATAATTAATAAAAATTAAATTTGGCATATACATTATTGAATTTCCTTAAATATGTTGCTAATTCAATATCAAAATGTGTGTGTGTTTATATATATATATATAGAGAGAGAGAGAAGAACTCTTCAAATCAGTTCTAGTTTCGGTTATTCGGTTCGGGATGATTTGGTACGGTTCTCGATATGAATAATTATTAATCTCTAGAACCGTATAAAAAAAAAATCGAGACGGTTCGGTTCAAAGAAAGTCAAACGGTCAACGAATATTTTTCGGTTCTGGATATTTTCAGTTCGAATTTTCAGTACGGTTCGGTATTTTCGAATCTCGTACTCAGCCCTATTTCAAATACTCTTTTTTACTTAATTATTTCAAATCTACTATTTCTATCTTTAATTTAAAATTTTTATTTTTTTTTTCAAATTTAAAATTTAAAGTTTCAAATTTCTTACACTCCCTAAAAGATTTATAAATTTATAAATTTCAAATCATAGATTTAAAATATGAAATTTAAAATTTAAAATTTAAATCTAAATCTAAATCTATGCATGCAAACCCATCATAAAAGAATTTTTTTTTTCTTAAAAAAAAAGAAGACCACCAGAGAAGCTGACGGTCTATAATCCAAACTCCATCCTTTTTAGTTCAGACAGACTTGTGGGTCAAACCAATCAGGGTATGGGATTAAATATTAAGTTTGTCTGATTGATAATTTCGGTTAAAAAGACATTAATAATTAATCCATAGAAAAAGCAGATTCCATTTCAATCTTAACCCTTTTTTTTAAATATTTATTTTTATAATAAGGTTTATTGAATTTGGAATATACACAATTGAAAGTAGTTATTTTCTTCCCTTATAATAATTTTTATTTTTATTTTTTCAATCAGGTGTGATCTGATTGATTTTTTAATCATTTTAAAAAATATGAGAAGTGAAAGGTTTCAGATTCGAATATATCAAATCATAAAAAAGAATCACTAATTTAGTAGAGATATTAAAAGGGGAGAGCTACCCCATATTGTGTAGTCTATAATATCATTTCAGTCTATTAAATCCCTCTGGTAAAAAAAAAAACAGTTTTTATAAAAATTCCCACATTAAGAAAAAAGAAAGCTATGTAACTATAATTTATTGAAATCATTAATGTATTTAATTTACAACACAATATACATTTTATAGTAACAAATAGTACATAAAAACCACTTAAAATTTTATATAGATGGGAGATATATTTATGTTCATACCATAAATTTTTAGAGTTAATAACAGATAAATAAATTTTAAATGTAAAAATTGAATGTGAAGTGTATCATTTAAATTCGTTTGTATTTGAATAAGAGACTTAATTTTAATATACTCGTGAAGTAATTTAAAAATATCAACACATTTTAATCAGAATCTAATTAAAAATAAAATAATATCTCATTTATTTGATATCTTAGGTCCCATTTGCTTCTAGTTATGAACAGAATAACACAAAAGCCATTTTTATAAGAAAGAAAGAGCCATTTTAATAGAGAAAATCTTAGGTGGAATACGTTAGATTGTAGACTGTTTAATCATAATCTTTCATGTTAAATAGTAACTAACTCATAAGGTGAATTTAAAAATTAATTACTTAAATTATGGGGTGTGTATTATAATTAATATGTTTACGTGTTAAATTATCATTAATAATTCATAATCTAACGTGGTGAATTTAGTTCACCTAAAAATTTTTCAATTTTAATATCTGTTTATATATATATATATATATATATATATATATATTGTTCCCACTTGGTGCAAATTCATGTTCTTAAGCATTCTCTTTAGATCATCACTGATCACTCTATAAGCTTTCTTTTCTAGAGAGAGAGAGAGAGAGAGGAAGAGAGAGAAACCATGGAGCTGTCTCAACATGGTTTCTTGGAGGAGTTAATTCAAGGTCCAAGAAGGGACAGTAGTTGGGCAAATTTCTCAATTGGGTCTAATGAGTTCTTCTCAAATGGATGGAATTTTGATTCTTTTGATGAGAATTCAAGTTTGGCAACACCAAATCCTTCATTTATAGGATTTTCCACTCTCACAGAACCAACAACTTTTGACTGCCCTTTTACTGACCAAACTTACCCTTTTGTTGATGGGTTCACTACTACTGTACCAGCAGAGATTGATAATAATAATAATGATAATACACCTCCTCCTCCTCCATTTCCAATCCAAGATCAAGATTACCCATCAATGGTTGAAGATGATCAAGAACTTAGTGATCTTCTTAGAAATCCAAGTAATTTTCAAGAAAGATTAAGTAGCTGCTGCAAGGTTGAAATGGAACAAGCTAGTAATGTTCATCATCAGGTTTTTAATATGGGTTCAAGTGCAGAGAAAAAGAACAAATCCAAGAAATTAGAAGGACAGCCTTCCAAGAATCTAATGGCAGAAAGAAGAAGAAGAAAGCGCTTAAATGACCGCCTTTCAATGCTAAGATCAATAGTTCCTAAGATTAGCAAGGTGATCCATTCATTTATGACTCTTTTACTTTCTTGATTTTCTTGATTTTTTGTAATGCACATATTTAACTGATTCAAGAATGTGAACTGTTTAGCATATGGACAGAATTCTTTATTTTCTTGATTTTCTTGATTTTTTTTAGTGCACATATGTAACTGATTCAAGAATGTGAACTTTTTCTTCTCTCAAATAAAAATTAAAAATTTTAAAAAAAAAAAATGTGAACTTTTAGCATACGGACATAATTTTTTTATTTTCTTGATTTTTTTGTAAATTGTAATGCGCACACACATATATAATTGATTCAATAATGTGAACATTTTAGCATATGGACAGAATTCTTGATTTTTTGTAATGCACATGCATAACTGATTCAAGAATGTGAAATTTTAACAGATGGACAGAACTTCAATTCTTGGAGATACCATAGATTACATGAAAGAACTTCTGGAAAGAATCAATAAGTTGCAAGAAGAAGAAGAAGAGGAAGAAGAAGAAGAAGAAGAAAGTGAAGAGGGGAAAAATGAAATGAACTTTATCACCAACTTAAAGGAGATTAAGCCAAATGAAGTTCTAGTAAGAAATTCCCCCAAGGTAATTAAAGACATTGTTTAAAAGATCTCACAAAATCAAGAACCCAATTCTTGATTTTGATCTTTTCTTTTTTATGACAAAATTAGTTTTCTTGACAGTTTAATGTGGAGAGGAGAGAAATTGATACTCGGATCGATATCTGCTGTTCAGCAAAGCCAGGATTATTGCTATCAACCGTAAACACATTAGAAGCATTAGGCCTTGAGATTCAACAATGTGTTATAAGTTGCTTTAATGATTTTTCCATGCAAGCTTCTTGTTCAGAGGTAATTAATTAAGTTTTTTTTTAAATCTTAATTAACTTGTTAGTTGCTTTGATTCAATTAATTAATTCATAATGTGCATGTTCTTGTTCTTGTTGTTCTGTTAGGCTGCTGAGCAGAGAACACTAATTAGTCCTGAAGATATAAAGCAAGCATTGTTCAGAACAGCTGGTTATGGAGGAAGATGTCTGTAGAAGGGGAAAAAAAATTAATTAAATTTGATCAGTTTATAAAGATTGAAAGAGATGGATCTTTCCTAATCAAGTTTGTTCTTTTAAGGAATTTAATTTGCTAGTGAGAAGTTGTAATAAATATGTTTTTAATAAGTAAATGTTTATTTATAAATTCCTTCTCATTGCTTAATTAGCTATTATTGAAGGAATTAATTATATATGGGCCATTTGTTCCTTCTCTAACAGAAACCATTAAATGTATGATTTGGAAATACATGATGAGAATTTTTACCTAAATTCTTTTCAGGAATGTTTTTGGAATAGATGTACAGAATTTAGGGATAATTAATCATACTAATTATTTATTATTATTATTATTATTTTAAAAATAAACTTAAATCAAATAATAGTTTTATATATGAATGTCTTATAATTACTGCATCAGACATAACCACACCAATAATTGAAATTAACAATTTGCTTAGGATAGTGACTTTTTGTCCCAAAATCTTGAGGAATATATCCTATATAATTATATCAATAAACTTAACAGAAAAAAAGGAAATTGTCTGCAAAGGCCAAAGAATGAAGCAAATAATTTTCTTTCTAACTTGTAAATGTTCATAGTTCAAAGCCAAGAATATTAGTCATATTGTTGAAAAGATTAATTTTTATAAAATTTTATGGAATTCATTCATATGCCTGTGGTACCTATTTTACAATCTTCATTAACTCTATAAAATTCATTATATTTTAAACAGTTTTCATATGCCCTATGGTACTTTTTATTATTTTTATTTTACTTTGCTCATCAAATGTTTTAAAGGATAAAAGGATGCAAGAATTTGTATTATGGGACTGACACTTGACCACTAAACTATTAATTCAATGATGTTTTTCATTTGATTTTGAACATAGTGAATGCTCAAGTTTTAAAATTAATTCCTGATATTCATATTGCCATTTCTTCTTCAAGAATATAGTTAGAAGAGAAACAGTTAAGGAAACAAAGCAAAATTGTATCTGAGTTGCTCATAGGCACTGCACAATTTGGAGATAGTACTTGAATTTCAATTAGGTAATGACATGAATGATGAAACAAGTATATTGTTCAATATTAGCTAAAAACATTGTTGAAGAGAGGCAGATTGTTCCAAGACAACTTCAGTGTAAAAGTAGATATTTTCTTGTATGTTGCAAATCAACTCGGTACATAAACATCCTCTTAATGTTGCCTGCATGTTTTAGAACATCCTTAAGTAGTATCAAGTGAAAATGATCTTGCAACATAAATAAACAAGACAATTAATCATTATTTATATTCATGCATCTTCAAGCCCAATCTTGGAGGACATATTACAATTTATGGCCGTAGAGCATAAGCTCACATGTTACTGCCTATTAGTCTCCTGAAGATCTCTAGTTAAATTGGGATAACTACTACTGAATCTTCAATTCTTCCCAAACCACTATATAACAATTCAACTCACATGAAGATTATTATCCCAAGACAGAGGATCAAAGAATTAGCAGTTATACAAGAGAACTTCAATTAGTAATACTAGAATGCTAAATTTTACTGTAAATTTTGTAACAATTGTTCACTGTTTGAAACAACTTGTCAGTCCATCACCTTCATCATCATCCATATCAACAACATCATCGTCTGAATCGGAAGATGTCTTGGCAATGAATTGCAGATGTTGGAGCTTATTAATCGCATCTCTTGCGTCAGAAACCAAGGCGTTTTTTGCAGTTCTAACCACATCTATTTTCTGAATATTGATCTGCCTACTATTCTCTTTTCCCACTCGTGCAAATGCTGCCTTTCTCTTAGCTTCCCTGCAATTTAACTGATCAATATATTTCTCATGCAAGGCCCTGTTCTTCACCTGCTTCAATACAGGGGGACTGACCAGATGAGTACCACTTGAACTTCTAAATCTAGAGAGGGGCCTTTTCTGGCCAGAAGAGGACCTCTCATGGCACTTCTGAAGAACTCCCTGTTTTTCTTGCAAATGCTTTGGGGTCAAAACAATATCATTCAGCTTTGAATCTAGACTGGATGTATTCACATTGGGCTCAAGGATGGAGAACAGGTCTGCTTCGTAATTCTGGTCCATGCGATTATGCTTTTGCAGCAACTGTCTGGCAATTTTCTGTGCAATATGACTCTTCTGTTTATGACGGCTCAACTTTTTTTCTTTCAACTCAGAGGAGCTAAGCACTTTGCCAGCAGAGAGAGAAAAACATCCAAGGGGTGATGAGTTTATTCTTTTCGCCCTTGATCGAGGCAAAGGTTGAGGTGGAGTTAAATGGTCAGACTGGACTTTATCAAAGCAATCCTGTGCAGACTTTCCAGGCACCTGCAATTGATTTTGTATGTATGGTTAAAATAAGCTCATGACTATTTGAAGAGAAGATTGTAGGTAGAAACTGTCGCTGCATATCAAAGGCCGCAAACTAATACTTCCAATTTCAAAATTAATACAAGATTATATCTTGGTACTAACTTCTACATACAGACATTCTATGTATGAATGAAGCTGCTGATATTTCCTAAACTGATACACAATATTCCTTTCTCCCTGCATTGTTTCTTAAATAAAAAGATGTACATCTGATTTCTTTAGCATATCCTTTTAATGTTGAGAAAAGAAAAAAACAGTGAATGATCTTCAAGATGAATCTAAAACCGCACAAGACCAATCATATGTTTTATTATGGAACTTCTACTCAAAGCTCACTTATATCAAATTGTAAGACCAAACATGACTTAGAATCCAAGAAAAGAACTGGAAAGCATCACCTATTTTAACTTCAAAGTTCAAACTAAATCAATAAAAGGGGACATGAAAAAAATATAATGCAGCTAGACTTCAGCATTGACTATCATCTTCAGAAAGAACAAAGGAATGTCAAAAAAGTTCTCATTACAAAATCAACTATTTTTTTTACTTTGCAATTTGCATCTCTATTGTGCAGGTCCTTCTTTATAATTTTACCATGCAGTCTTAATATAAGTTACTAATGAAAGAGAAGGCAGAGTTGGAATTACAATAAGCAGCTCCATATAAATGGATTTTAACCAACTGCTTCTAGTCAAAATGTTCATATACGCTTATGTTCAAGAGTAGAGCACTTCTAATTTTCATAGTACAACCATTTTCTCCACTGTCTTGTTCAAGAGTAGAGCACTTCTAATTACATTGACATAAGTCAAAATTTGCTAGAATACATTAAAAGAACACTAAATGGCTCCTCAGAGCTCAGTAACAGTAGTTCAATTTTATACATTAGAAAATAGACAAAGCTTGCTCAAATAAAAGAACCAAAAAACCAAAAGAAAAAACATGGCAACAAGAATTATGCTTATCCAAACTATAACTTCCCTTCCTTGAAAAGAAGAGGAAAAAAGGACCAATTTCGTAGAAATTAGAATAGAAACACAATACAATGATTATATACAGAAATTAAAAGAAACCAAAGAGTAGCACAAATACCAGTTTAGAAACCTTCTTCCAGAAATTTGGAGTGGGTTTGGCAGAAAAATAAGCTCTCTGCAATGCCATTTCTTGCTCTCTTGTCCACCCTTTAAGACTTCCATCAAGATCTTCCTCTACTCTTTTCCTCTTCCTAGTAACCCTGTTCTCTCGCTTTCTTCCAAACTCATCTCTCCGTTCAGGCGCTTTAAGTCCTATCACCAATTCAAAATTCACACGACTCTGAATCCTCCTTTCACTTTTCTTCACAATCTCATCAAATGAACCCACACCCACATCCACTTTCCCTTTTACTTTATTCGACAAAGCCCCCTTTTTATCTGCAGATTTATTCATAACACGATTGCTAGGTCTCTTCTTCGACTCCTCATCGTCACTCTTCGCCACAACTGAATTAGTGTTTCCCAGCAAAGAAAGCCTCGAGGATCGTCTAAGACTCGAAACCCTCTCTACGTTACCACTCAAACTTGAAGATCTTCTCGAACCATGAGCAGGAATCCCACAAATTAAGGATTTTTCATCGAATTTTCTCAGTTCCTTAGAGGGTTTTTGCTTGCAATTTCTTTGATTTTTCGTGGGTTTCGAGTTGTCAGTATTCAGATCTCGGGGCTTTAGATGGAGAAGTCTCTGGGAACGACGGAGAGGGGTGGTTACCTCGTGCTGTGTGGTGGTGGAGGTGGTAGATTTCTCGGAGTTTCTCCGTTTTCGTTTTGGCATTTCGACGAGCACTTGATGGGTGGTGCTTCTTGTTCCTTTCACATTGAAAGCATTGGGAGGGAAATATTGGGGATAGGATTGGCTGTTCAAATTTTGGGGAAGTGAATTGGGCTTTAAGATCAAAACAAAAAAATGAAATTTCTGCAATACAAAATTTGGGCCATGGCCCAATTTCAGTGATTCAAGTTGGGCCAATTAATTGGGAATTTTACATTATATTTAACGCCTCCACCAATTAATTGGGAAGCACTAAATGAAATTCTTTCTTCTATTTATTACTTTTAAGTTTTTACTAATATGGTAAAATATATAAAAATGTATGAATAGTATGATTATCAATTTCTTTGTCTAATTTAACATAAAAAGTCTAAAATGAATAATTAAGCATTTTGATTAAACACCAAAGAGCTCAAACACATTTAAGTATAGTGATAGATATTGATCGATGAAAAACAAGATAATGAAATATTCAAAGGAAAAATGACACTTGACCAAGAAGAAATTAAAAAGGATGAAGAATATATTTGATTTGATAAATAATATTAATCAAAAGGCATTCATTACGTACAACTCTTTCTTTCAAATTAATGATTATTCATTTTAAAACTACCACAATTCACCACAAAATTAAGGGACAATTATTATTTAGTCCATGATGTTTAACCTAATTAATGAATACGTTTCTACTTTTTGAGAAACTAACTAGTTTGTCCTTGTAATTTGAATCCATCAATGGATTTAGTCATTCTATCTAATTTTTTGAGCTTTTTCCATTAGTCAATGCAAATTATAATATTTTATTATATAATAATGTATTTTTACACTAGAAATACCCTTGAGCATATATATAAAACTACTCTTGCCTTAATTATTTCTCTATCTTTTTTTCCTTGTTTTCTTATAAGGATGGCAATGGAGCGAGGAATCTCCGCTCCCGCGAGAATTTGCTCAGAGCGGAATGAGAATTTCTTTATTTTTATCCCCATGGGGTGGGGATGGAGGATATTTCTTCCTCGCGGGGATCCCCATCCCCGTCCCCGTCCACGTCCCCGTCCCATAGGAATTCAATATTATATTTACATATTAAAAAAAAATATTACTCAATTGCCGCTATATACATATATATATATTAGGATTTTTAATTTTATCACTCACTTTTTGTAATTCTCTCATATCATGACAACTCTAAAGAATATCATATTGAATTGATTTATTTCTTCATTTTTGTGTGTCTGAATCTATTAACATTTTCTAAATGAAATTATTTTTATTTTTCAGCAATTATTTATGAATTTTATAAATATAAAAAATATATAAGTATGACTATATATTAATAAGTAATATATAAAAAATTAATAATATATATATATATATATATATATATATATATATATATAATTTTTACTTTAATGATATTTAAATCATTTTTATTGTGAATTTGAATCTAATTAAAGTCTAAATTTTAAATTTTTATATATTAGATTTCACTATCTAAAAGCATATAAATTTGAAGTGAGATAAGACCAAAAAAAAAAAAATTAAGTGGGGAACGGATATCCTTGTGGAGACGGGGATGAAGACTAAATTATCCATGCATATAAGGCAGAGACAGTGATGGGGATTCCTCGCTATGACAGGGATGGGAATGGGGGATGGTACCCTTGTCCCATCGTCATCCCTATTTTCTTACTCCCTTCTCTTATTTTCCTCGCAAATCTTTGAAAAAGGCAAATTAGGGTTAAGTTTGGTTAAATCATACACTCCATCTGTCGATTTTGTGGAAGAACTAAGGTAAGTGTATTGTTTAGAGTTGATTTGCATTTTGGCTTTGTAATTTTATAGCTGGTGTTTTACCCAACTTGGGTAAATTTGAAATTGGGAAAAATCTGAAATTGAGTAGTAAAATAAAATGGCTTTATTTGTGCAGGTGTGAAGATGTCGTACTTTTGAACAAGAACAAACTTTATTATTATTGTCAAACTGGTATTTGTGGTTCTTTTTTGGAATGGTGCAAGCCTGCAGACACCTTCAGGTCAACTTCAACTGTACAAACAATCTAATTTTAACCTGTATTTTCAGCCGGTACGTCAATACTTAATGACCTAAAAGATGAAATTTTGAGTATGAAGGATGAGAACATAAAGATTTATTCAAAAGTTGAAGGATTAGATAATATGCTTGGGGATATAAAGATCTTTATTGCACTGTATTTAATGTGTAAAACTAAGAAGAAGAAGGAAAAAGGAAGAATAATTTGCCTCAAAGATAAGAGGGAAGATGTAGTTTTTAAAATAACGTTAATATTTTATTCTGTTGTTTATGATATATATACGGAGCTCTTTTTGGTCATTTCACTTGTATTTAACGGCAAAAGCTAAAAAATTTGACGGAAGGATTAAGTCCATTGACGAATTCAAACTACAGGGATGAACTAATCAGTTTCTTAAAAAGCAAGGATGTATTCGTTAATTAGATTAAAATTCAAAAATTAAATAGTAATTTACCATAAATTAATTACTTGGATGGCAATATGCATCTTATCCTATCAACATTTTTCCTTTTTTGTTAACGAGATTCTCCAATTATACATGTTCTATTTCTTAGGATAGTTAGAAACTATGATTTTTTCAAGTGGGTTTTACTCTCTTTACCTTTTACCTTTTCCTTTCTTTCCTTCCTCTTTTTTTTTTGTTTGAAAAAAAAAAAAGAAAAGTTCTAATTATAAAGTTAAACTATAAAAAGAGCTTCAGATGTCATAGTTTATAGTCTTATTCATTACTTGAACTTAAATTATTAACAAATATCAAATTTTAAAAAGATTTATTATGTAGTTTTCTTCACAAATTGAGATACATTTTTCAGCTCACAAGTCACAAACAAGTTTAATAGTTGGATTGTCAATCCTATTAGTTTTATGTCTTTTTATAATTATACCCTATTTTCTAAAAATAAACTATTCTACCTCAATTTGAAAATATTGTTGCAATTATACCCTAAAAAGTCAAAATTGCTAGCCTGTTGTACAAATTTACTCCACAATTTTATGTCTTTTTACAATTGTATCTCATTTTCAAAAAATAGACGATTTTATTCCAATTTAAAAAAATTATTATAATTGTACCACAAAGTCAAAATTGAAAAAAATATATTTTATTTTTATCTAAATAAAAAAATTCTATTTTTTTTTCCCTCTCTCTCATGTCTCTTACATTTTTCCTCTTTTTAATTTGAAGATGGCTTATTTACACTATTCACCTCCACCACCATCACCCTTACTACCAACTCCACCATGTAATGCGATCATTTCATCACTTCCATCTAACCACTGCTATGTTCATTAACTTCTACAACCTCCACCTCACCATCATAAATCATCATCACCATCACACTGTCATCATCATCAGCCAAATCGTCGCACTGTCTTGTTATTATTGTGCACACTTATTGTAAAATGCAAATGTATTCTTAAATATTTAACGCCTCCACCAAAAATCTCAATCTTTCATATGCACCACTACTATTACCATCTCCTACTGATCTTGCGGCACCCATGTCTTCTCTCTATAAATCCAAACCAACTGTTGCACTTAACCATATTTTTGGTCTAATTCAACCATCACCATTGTCTCTTAATGGAGTTGATGATGTGAGGGATGATTTTGTGATTGAGAAAGGGTGAAGGTTGGCTACGGGGATGGAGATGAGAAAGAGATGAGAGAACAAAAGAATAATGAGGAAGAGAGAGAAAAAAAAATGAAAAAAAATAATTCTTTTATTTAGATAAGAATAATTTTTTTTATTTTGATTTTTGGGTTACAATCTCAACAAAACTTTCAAATTTAGGTAAAATCATATATATTTTTTAAAATGAGGTATAATTATAAAAAGAAGTAAAGTTTGAGGTAAGGCGTTATTTCTTTTTTTCAATTTTGATTTTTGGATACAATTGTAATAATTTTTTTGAATTGGGCTAAAATGGTATATATTTTTTAAAATGTGGTACAATTTCAAAAAAATAGAAAGTTTGAGATAAATTTACTCATAGTACTTCATCGAATACATTCAGTTAATTAATATTACTATTGTCATTTATTCAAGCCACATATATATGTATTTATCAATGATGTTAAAATTGAATCGGTGGCTGAACTAGTTTCTCTGTCGGTTTGTGGTTCGACCAGTCCGATCGATTCGATTTAATTCCTATCATTTTTTTTAAATTTTATTAAATTCAAAATGGTGTCGTTTTGCAAATTTTGATTCACTGGTTTTCTCAATTTTTTTCGGTTCGAACTGATTTTTTCCAGTTCAATGGTTTTTCGATTTTTTATAACTTAAAAATCATATCAGTGACCCGTTTTCGATTTAACCAGTCCGACCGATCGGTCCGGTCCAGTTTTAACAACACTGGTATTTATATTAAGTTAAATTAATTATACATACAAAAATTCTCTATGATTTGTTTCTTCATAAATTTATCATTTCGGACTTTATTTATGGCACTTTTTTTTTTAGGGACTTTATTTGTGGCACATTTATTGTGTTCTAGATTTAAAAATGTTACTTTAGAAGTTGCTACTTCTTGGTAAGATATTATTTTAAATTCTTTTTTTTTTCAATTAGTTTTAAATTTTCATTTTATGCTTTCTATCATTTCATTTAAAAATATATCAAATATTTGAAAATAAAATTAGATTATACTTTTTAATGAAAATATTTTTTTTAAAAAAGAACATTTTTCAATAATGAACCAATAATAAAAATGTTAAAAAATAATCGTGTATTAAATCAACGATAAATGTGAGATATTTAAAAATACAATTAACCAATGAACCTTTAATTCAATAGTACTAAAATTAATTTTAGTGCTAAAAGGTTTTGAGTTTTAATCTCAATTGGAGCTAAATTTATGAAAAAAAAAAATACAGTCAATAATTCAAATATCACCAATAACAATTTTTCCCATTAAAAAGTTAATAAAAAAAAAAAAAGGCCTAGATAATGGTTTATGATTAAACTTATAATTATAACATGCTAATTTGTGATATTATCAAGCATGCACAAAAAAAGGAGGAAAAAGAAAAGGAATACCAACAGCAATTTCCCTACAAAACCTACACCAAATGCTCCCTTCATAGGCCTACTCATGAAGCATTGAAACCATATAATTCCTTTAAAAATGATGACTTGGATTGGCCTTTTCTAATACTAAATTTATTGCAAAACAATATCTTAGACAAGATTCATAACACAAATATAGAGATAGGGATGGCAATTTTATTTGGTCCGTTGGTACTCGTTCTGTCCCGTCCCATTTAGTAAATAGGGTGGGGAGGCGGGGCGGTGGGGTTGATTTTTTAATTTATACTCGAATCAAGTTTGAGTCAAATAATGTATAACTCGATCCGAATCTGACCCTATTATATATATTATATATATATATATTTAAATATTATATATATTAATTTTTTTAAAATTTATAATTTATTTTTATGTGAAATATAAATTATATTATATGAATATGTGGAAAATATATATAGAGATACCTTTTATACCTTTTATAAATTATATTCGGGTTCGAATTTTGCAAAAACCGCCCCATACCTGACCTGCTACCATCCCTATATAGAGATACCTTTTATAACTTGTTTGTTTTGTAGGATTTTAGTGATGAATTTTGTAAAATTCATAAATTGTAACTCAGTTTTTTTTGTTTAGTTTAAAAAATTTAACTACATTCCATGAAATTGTTAAAATCCATCATGCTTCAAAACTTTTAAAAATAAAAGATTTAAAAATTCACATGAGATGTTAGTTTTTGATTTCATGAATTTTATTCAAATCTATATATTTTAACTAAATTCATGAATTTAAAATCCATCATACCAAATGAGACTTTAGGATTTTTGTATAATAATATCCCATATTTGCAACTCCACCATCCCAACTTGCAACAATAGGACATTAATTTTCACATCAGCACCAACACTTTCTTTAAAAAAAGAAAAAAATAAAGCAGGAAAAATAAATCTTTTATCCTTTATAGTTCTATTCTTTCCCTAATTGAGTACATAACCTTTGCAATCCATACTTTCTATAATTTGCAATCTTTGAGAAAAAGGGACATGAAATGCTTCCAATAATTAACAACTTGGTTAGATTGTTTAGGGGATGAGTTAGCTTACTCTTTATTTTATTTATTTATCAGATTTAAATATTAAAAGATCATATCATAAAAATTCTTGAGATCTTCAAATTTCAGTATGAAATATATAACTTTGATCCAAACCAAAAAAATGAAATTATTAATTTGATATATGAAGTAATATTTTACTGGTAGAAAGAAAAAAGTTTCATTAACAAATGAGAAATCGTTTTAGATCATTGAGTTAAAATTTTTTTTTATTATTATTTTTAGTAAATTATGATTTAAAAAAAATTTAAAAATATAATTTACAGACGCTTAGCATACATTATTATTTAATAACATGAACTATATCTACCTAATTTTATGATTGATTGTCCAATCCACTTATCCTAAATATAAATTACAATATACATTATAGGGGTGAGCAAAACCGAATCAAAATAAAAAAACCGAATCGAACTGATTGGTTTGACTTTTTCGATTTAATTTTTACTAAAATTTTGATTTGATTTATAAAAAAATTAATTTTAATTATTTCGATTTGATTCAATCGAATAGAACCTACTGAATGTTGACACCTACCAAACAATACTTGGAGGACAATTTGGATGGTTTCTAGCTTGGCAAATTTTAATCCCACAATCAAATAGTCTCTCATTAATTAGCCAAAAGTAATAAGAAAAAAAAAATATAAATATAGAAAAAGAAGAATGAGCAATTAAAGATAGAGAAATAAAGGTGAGGAAATGAAAATGGACACTACATATATTATATGCTTTAATTTGTATAATATATTATATATACCTAACTTTTTTTCTAGGATTTCCACTATAAGTACTCATCATACAAGCAACTAATCTCATTGATTTCTTGTGCTTTCACTACCCCACCTTATCACATCAGCTTACTCACTTATGAGCAAATACCTAATTTTTTTATACATGTAATAATGCTTTTAATTTAGGCCTTTCCAATAAATAGTTGTGACGTAATTT
>CATKHJ010116242.1:0-14312 GCA_949750685.1 Vernicia montana | reverse complement strand
CCGAACCGAAAATCAAAAACCGAATTTCTTCTAGCACCTGCACCGAACCACCCAATTTTACCAAATTAACCGATCCAAATATGAATTTTGGTTCGGTTCGGTTTGAAAATTCGGTTCGGATCGGTTTTTGCCCAGCCCTAGGAGAAAGTAGAAAAGCTATATATATTTTAATTTTTTAAAAAATAAATACAGCAAATTTTGAATGAGTAAAAATTTAATATTTAGAAATAAATTTTAATTTTTTAAAATTAAATTCTCTTAAAAATATTTTTTTATTGTTATAATTAATTAAAATTAAAATTTAAGTCAAAGGTAAGTCTTATAGTATATGATAAAATTATAGGTTAGAGAACTTTTTTAATTAATATTTTATATCAAATCATTAAATATTAACGATGTTAGTACATTTAATTTTTAAGTATCGGAGTAAATTACAAAAATCTAAATATTTAAAAAAAAAATCACGATTCAGTTTTAATAAAAACGGGAATTGCAGGTTAAATTTTTGTATTTTCTCTTTTTTTTTTTTTTTAAGTCAAGATAACTTTTTTAAAATAAATTAATTATTATTTTTCATAGGGATGCCAATTAACCCCTAATTGTGATAACAATATTAATTTTTTCTTCTGCATAGGAACTGAAGCCAACTGCATATAAAAAGAGTAACTTTTCTTTTCTTTTTTTTAATAAATTCTTTTTATCACATTCAAAATTTGAGCAAAAAATAACTTCTTAATCACCGTTTTAAAAATTGGATCGGACCGATCGATTTAACCAATTGAATTGAAAACAGTTAGTCAGTTTAATTCGGTTCACTGAGAAATCAAATTTTCAGTTAAATTACATTTTGATCGGTTTTGATCGATTTTTAGTCGGTTTTAACCAGTCAGACATCTATTAATAGGAATCTGAAAAATCAAAATTAAGAGATTTTATCCAACCGATCGAACTACCAATTCAACCGGTTAAACTGCGAATCAATAATCTAATCGGTTCGATGACCAGTACCATTTTTAAAACACTGCTTTTAATATATGATTCTTTATTTCCCTAACTGCCCATAGTAAATCTTAGTTGGAGATCCAAAAATGGTGAGACATCAACTTTTCTAAACATGTCACTACTTACTGGGGCATAAATACATGTACAGTTGCTTTTAGATTAACTCCAGTAAAATATGAAATAACTTATTGCCATATAGTTAATATAAAAATTAGACTCAAACTAGAGTTTGAATTTGCAATCTTATAATTTTAAAGATAATTTTAATATCATTTAATCAAATTTATTAGTAATTATAATTTAATTATGAATATCCATTTCATATTGTGAAAAATCAAAATTTAAATTAACACAATCTGTTTAATAATTAATATTTTTTATAAATTCAGTCAAAAACAAAATGTTTTTGATATATCAAAAGACATAATTTATTATAAAAAATTATTAGGAGCATACAAGAATATATATATAACCCTTAAAGAAATCCAAATATTTAGACAATAAATCCAAAAAGCCATAATTTTTTTTTAACAATTTAAAAGTAAAAAAAAAGTGTACATAGTGTTTTGGCTATATATTTCTCAATCTCCAATAATTAAATTAGTGGTAAAAGGTGTATAGTGTTTTTATTAAAAGGTGTATAGTGTTAACTTCCACTATGATCCGTTTTATGATCTACATATTAGATAGTGGTGGCAACTGAGTCGGGTGGCTTTAGATTCAGGTTGGATCATTTTGGTTCCGGATAATTTTTGGGTCGGATTATTTTTCATGAGGTTTGGATCGAGTCATTGTGAGTTGTGTTCGGATTTTGAGTCAACCATTAAGTTGATGACCAAAAAAGATTTTAGATCACTTTCAAGTTTGACTTTAAAATTAAACTTTTGGGTCAGATCGGATTGCAATAATTTTTTTATGAAAATAAATTGTCTAGATATATATAATATTTTGAAATTTAATAATATAAATAAACATTATACTTTTAAAATATTACATATACAATTTAAGTTAAATAATTAAAAAATATTTAGAATCTATTATCACATATATAATTTTTAAACATATAAAATATTATGGCATAATACATAAATACTTTTCAATGCCTATACATATAATAACATAATAATCAAATAATCAAACTAAATAATTCTAATATATTATAATGTCAATATAATTTTTATTCTAGCAAGTATTTTAAAAATTTTGTCAAAAATTTTAAATTTTAAGATAATAATACTATAAAATAAAAATAGTTAAATAAATTTTAAAAGTATAATATATTTAATTATATTAATCAAAATAAGATAAATTTGATATCTTATAAATAATTTTAATTTTTATTGTTACAAGAATTACATTAATAATAATTAAATTTATTTTTATATTCCCTCAAAAAAAAGTTTATTTTTATATTAATATATATATTAATTATGTAAAAAAATTGATATTAAACAATAAATGATTCAAAATAAATTGAAAACTAAATATATATACATTATTAAAAATTTGATTCAATTTTTTTTAACAATAAATATGATATTAATTCTTTTTTTTTTTCGGGTCAATTTTGAGTCGGGTCGGGTTTGACCCATTCTAATAAAAAAAAATGACTTAACTCATTCGGTTAACTATAATCTGATCGGGTTGATTCTCAAATTTTTTGGATCGGATTAGGTTTTGACCCTCATTTTTTGAATGAGTTCGAATCGGATATAAAATTGCCACTCTAATTTGAGATTAGATGTTTATCAAATGATAAATAATTACTAAATAAATCACATCAAAAATATAAGATCGAATTAGATAGGTGATATCATTTGAAATTATTGTAGATTTGCATTTAAATTTCAAGTATAAAACAATAACAAATAGGCACAAATGATAAATTTCAAATATTCAATAATTTTAAATGATTAGCTATTTAAATCCACTTTAAAAAGTTAAAATTTAAAATTTCATTTCCTTTCTTTTATAATATTTTGAATATATATATAAATGAAATTAATTAATTTAATTATTAAATTAGTAACAATATTAATGTTTGTTCAAACTCAATAAGAATTTTTCTGGCAAAAAAAAAAAAAAAAACTCAATAAGAATTTTTAAAACATTATGAGAAAGAAAAATCAAGGAAATAATTTATTGAGGCATTTTGACAAAAATAATCCATAGTATAATAATAATGATAAATAAATAAAAAGTGTAGAAAAGTCCATGGCAATCTAACGGAATGGCTAAATGGTCTGATGGAACCAAAATTAAAGAATTAATCAATTAGTTTTAAAAAAAATAGAGATGAGTTAATTAATTATATCAAATCTCATGAATTAAATTGTAATTTGTTATAGTAATAATAATAATAATATAAAAAAAAGTGTAGAAAAGTACATAGCAATCTGGCTATAATGAAATGCAAATCAGCTTATAGGAAGTGTATGAGAGAGTAGGGCTAAGTATTCGGTCGGTTCGGTTCAAAATTGAATCAAATTGAAATTATCGAAATTATATTTTTTTAAAATCGAATCGAACTGAATTTATAATGAAAATTAAACCGAATTAAACTGAAAAAATTCAGTTCAGTTTTTTGATTTCACTGTTTTTTTTTTCTTTTATATATATATATATATATAAATTTCAATCGGTTCGATTCAAATCAAAATATTTTTGATAAAAATTGAACCAAATTGAAATTTAATTCAATTTTTTATTTTAAAAATTAAATCGAACCATTAAAAAAAACTAAACTAAACTAATCGGTTCAATTTAACTTTTTAATTTCGGTTCGATTTTACGAGAGAGGCATCTCGTCACCACATGGCAGGTAAATGCCCAAATATTATGGTCCCCTTCTTACCCTTCTCTTTGGGCTTTTTTGCTTCCCCTTTGGTCCCCTCTTTTATTTTTTATTTTTCTTTATTTCTCTCCAAAATCTAAAAAAACAGAAACTTGGCTTAAAGTTGATTTTGGGTACCACTTTATATCTTTGGTATAAATGGCCACCCATCATTATCTTTTATCATCATTTTTTATTTTTGTTTTTATTTTTATGATTTCCATGTTTATTGAATTTTATATCAATAAAGTTTTTAATGATGCCATGTTTTCACTTGTTTTTTAAGTAAAGATATTATGTCAAATTATACACATTATTAAATAATATAAATATGGCTCAAATTCGATATGAATAATAGTCAAACTTAGGGTCTCAATTTAATTTTATGGTAAACTTATATTTTATTAGAAGCATCTCAATTAATATATGTATAAAACAATATTTTCAAATCCGATTCGATCTTAAAATCGATGAAAGCAGAAGGTTATGAGTTAGAAATTCAAAATAAATCAAACTGGAGTAAAACTAAAATTTTAAATAATATCATATATTTATTATTTATATGTTAAAAACAAATATAATATAATGTAATTAAAATTAACAAATATTACCAGAGCAATTAATGAATATATTTAGAAGTAATTTAAAACATTATGGCAAATTAACTCATTAAGTGGTTATTTTGAGATCCAAATTCGGATGGATCCCACTACTCAGTAATAGGAGGTCTACTAGAATTTGTGTTCTCCTACATAAGAAATATGAATTTGAATATTTATGTGCTCAAAATGGTGAATGAAAGAATGATAATTTGAAACTCAAAATAAGCTCTATGCTAGGGAAAGTGAGTTATCCTACATTGAAAAAATGCAAAGTTGGAATAGGGTATATATTGAAAGACTCATTCTTTCAATGCTAAGAAAGTAGTCAAGAAAGCTCTCTCTTGTGCGCGCAGGGGGGTAAATCCACAATCCGAATCTAGGTTCAACGTGTGAATGCTCGACCTGCGTACACGAATGCCGTGCCAACTTAGGTTTTGCAATTTTATTTTATTTTTCCAATGGCTAATTTTTTAAATTTGAAAAAAAAATAAAAAAAAAACCTAGAAAAATCAGGTCGGGTTAACGGCTCGGCTGGGTTTTCCCCGATTCTTATATCCCCAGGTTTCCTGCCTAAATCGGCTTAGCCTAGCTGCTGATTTTCGGTTGAACCAGTCGGGTCAGGCCGGTTCTAACAACTATGGTGTAAAGTTAATTTGATCTCAATATTTTAATAAATTCAAAGTTGAGTAGATTTATAGCCTAATGATATAGCTCCTAAAATTCATAATCATTAATCTCTTTCTTCTCTCTAGATTTTTCAACTCCTTTTTCTAAGGTTTCACAGAGGGTTATCCTCTGGTGGCTTTGGCCACCAGAGGAGATACCCACTTTTTCCTTTTTTCCTTTGTTCTACCATTTTAATAAATATTTGTACCTTATTGTGGGTTTATTTTGTCTCCCGTTCAAATCAGGTCTTCTATGTTTTGGAGCAAGCTTATCTTTGATTGTGTTTTTGATTTCTTCTTCGGATTAGACCGGCCCTCCCACCTTTTTACCATTCATTTCTAGTTGTTTAGGCATAGAGGAAAGGGGGAGGAAATTTTTTTTGCTAGATCTGGTTCAAGAATCTCAAGATCTGAGCTTTATATATTTGATTTGATATTTTTCTTGAGATTCTTGGTCCTTGACAGTGGGTTCAACCTTCCATGGTTCAGTCAGTTTAGGAGGGGGGTTTCGATCCCCTGTCAAGCTTGCTCTGCCCCTGTTTTTCTTTGGCATTAGAGGGATTCAGTTAAAGATAGATGGTTCTCAATTCCTGAGGTAAGCCTAGCCACGTATTTCCTTCTGGTGGGGGCACCAATTCTCTCTCCGTCTCTTGCGGTGGTGTAGACGTTGTCGGCGGTAGCAGAGGCTTCTGGAGGGGAGATAGGGTGTCAGGGACATAGGTGGCATTTAGCATATTGTTTAGGCCTTTGGGCCTTGTTTCACATTGACTCTGTATCTGTGACCTTTGTTTTGGGCTTCAGGCCCATGAGTAAAAACCCTCATTTGGGTAGTTTGTATCTGGACTCAATGTCCTCCAATGATTTATTGTTATGGGCTTACTCTATGTGCTTCATTTGTTTTGTAATCATTTGGGCTTCTTGCCCCTTTCAATGCAACACTAGCTATTTCTTCTTGAGAAAAATAAATAAATAAATAAATAAATAAAGGTTGAGCCGTTGAGAATTACGAGGTTTCCCATTTTATTTCTATTCAATATTTTAATAATATTTGATTGTACGTTTGATTATCTCTTTTTAGTACGTAGAGATTTTTTTTAGAAGTAATTGCAAACATGGTAGTATTATATATTGTGAGGGCTTATTTTATTAAAGCAGCTAGAGCAATAAATATTTTTACATTAAACATTGAAGTTAATGTATTATTTTTTTTGGCAAAACGCATTTAGGAGCCTCAAAATTATCATTATTTATTTATTAAACCCATAAAGATTTATTTGTTTATATTGAACCCTCTAATTATTATTTTCACTCACATTAAATATCTATTTGACTGCCGTTAAAGAATGTGACAATTTACCGTTAAAAGTTTGCCACTTCATATTATAATAATATTAAAAAATACATTATAATAAAAATATTTAATTTTAAAAACATCAAAATACAAATACAAATTTAAAAAAAAAAAAAAAAAAAACACCCTCAAATCACCTCTCATCCACCCCATTTACCAAATCCACCACCCACTCTGCCAAACTTCTTTCTTAAACACCACGACTTTACCCACTCTATCAAAAAAATCAGCCACAACTCCATCACCGATCGACGCATCATCACCGCCGCCATCACCAACTTTGTCACCAACACCAACACAAACTCCTCCTTCTCCAAATTCGATCGCCTCTCCTTGTAATATCCCAAATTTTGGTAGATTATAGAGAGTCCTAAGTATGTGCAAAGGTAGTGTAAGATTAAGGATCACTATTGACGAAGTGAAGGATGAAAAGATGGTTAAAGAATCATGATTAGAATTCCTATACAAATCCTAGGAGTGGTATTAGAGAAGAACTTTCAAGGCGAAGACTGTAGGTAGTTGTGAATCCTTAATTTTACACGCCCAAAATATAAAAATAAATAATAAATAAATTTTAAAAAATAAGTAGAAGTCAGGCCTGCGGCTACCGCAGGGCTCCTTGCGACAGCGGGCTTGTTTTCTGATTTTTTTTTTTTGAATTTTTCTTCTCTGAAGTTTTAATCCCACATCGAAACTTTATGAGACTTTCCCCCCAACCTTAACCCTATATATAGAAGCCCTCCCACTCATTATTCAGGACATCGAAACCTCTTGGTTTGCTTGATTAACCTTTGCATCAAGCGAACCATCCCCATAAGCTTGGTCCACCAAGGAACAAGCTCTCTAGTTTTAAAATTTATTTTATTTTTTCTTTGCTACTGCTCCTTGCTTTGGAAAGCAAATTGGGTTGCGACTTCCCAAGCCGACCCGCCGAGCCAAAAGTTTTCCGCCGTCCGAGGCAAGCCCGCCGCCAAGTCTCCAAAGCCGTTTAAGCGCAAGGTAAGCTTATTTTCCTTTCTCTTTTCATTATTTATTTATTTATTTAATTTATTTTTCCCTCCTTGGGATTCGTCTTTTTATTTATTTATTTTTCCCTCCTTGGGATTATTCTCTTCTTCTCCTTTAGACTCCTTGCCTAATTATTTTATCTCTTAATTGATTCACTTAGATTAGTTAATTAAAATTTGAAATAATTAATTCAATATGGTAATCAATTGAAATCAATCCAATCAACTCAACTTTCAATCAATCAAAACATGATAAAGTGGTTTGACTAAACAAACTCCTTCGCAAGAAGGGAGAACTGCGTGGGTTATGATTCCCATTCAAAAGGATACGCAGGCATGTTTGGTCCAAGTATCGAATCCAATTAAAATTAACCAACTTCTCCCCTTATCACCTTCTTCACTTTAATTTAATTTCTTTTGTTATAATGATTTTATTAGGATTAGTTTGGGGAATGTGTGACTTCACTAGAACCTATAAGGGCTAGAGAAAATATCCCCTAATTTGAATTTTTGTTGTAACTTTAACTTATTTTTCTCTTTCTTTTTATTTCCTCCTTATTTCATTTATTTACATAATCATGCATTTGTTATATTGTACATAATTCATAAAATTAATTTTAAGTCACAACTTTATTAAATGCCAAACTAATTAAAATGAACCAAAAACCTAGTCCCCAAATCCTCATTGGTTTCGAGGCTAGTGATCTTTTTTCCTTTGAGATATAATTAGAGTCAAAATGAGTTTTTACTTTATATTTTCCCAAATAAAAATAAAGTAAAGTGGCGACTCTAAATCAATTTTCAAAATTAATCAATCAAAACCCGATGGCTTCATCGTAAGTCCTTTTCCCAAATGAGCATTTCAATTCCTTTTAGCGGATCGGATCGGTGCTCAGGCGAGGCCTCACAGTAGTATATAAGCAAGTTGACGAAGTGGACAGATTGACAAAAATAATGATATAAGGATGGATAATGAGTTGATTGACAAGTAGTGATATGGTAATAAAAATAAGTCTTGATATAAAGGGAGGACTTTGATAACAAAGCCAAAGGAAACGAGGATGAAAGAATCCCTGTTTAAGCGAGCAACTTACATCGAGGATGGAGACTAGTGACAAAGCAGAATAGGATCTTTAAAGGTATGAATAAGGTTGGTGATAAAAGTGGAATTTCAGTGAGAATGAACCATAGTGACGAATCTAGATCTTAGAAATAAGGTAAGGCATTTTGAAGGGTAGGGATACGAGGCAAAATTAGAGATGATAGAAATGACTTGAAGAGGAATATGTATAATTTAATTGATAGAGAATCTTAAAAAGATAGATGGATTTGATGTGGATGAGGATGAGTGATGAGCTTGAATTATGATAGATATAAAAGAGTATTTGTTAATCTTAATCCATCAAATATTTTGTTTATATTTGTTTTTGTTAACCTTTTATTTTTGGAGTTATGAACCCTTAATTTTACACCCTCCAGTATGCATTTGAACCCCAGAGGCACCTAGGCTCGGTAAACAGACCTCCAGAAGTCGAAATTGCCAAAATCTCAAAAATCAAGAATCCGAGCCTTGGGACCTGGGACCTACCCATTTGGCCTCTGAACCATCCTCATATCATCTGAAATTGAATAACAGGCATAAAACAACTAGAATCGTGTAAAACAGACATGAAACGAGCGAGAATGGGTAGAAACAGGTCGAATGGGCTGAAGCGAGGCCCATGACCGTACACCTATGTATGGTCACCACACGTATCTATGTGTTGACCACAAGGCTACATGCGGTCATCATTCTGTGACCGCATATGGGCATACGATGACCGCATGACCGCATGCGGTTACGTGTCCCGATTCGCGATCCCACATCAAAATTCGCACCAGTTCATCTCTAACTCTCTCCTTATATAAACTGCCACCCCCCAGCTCATTTGAAACTCAAAAATTTGCTTGATCACTCCCCTGATCTCAAAGCAAACATCTTTTAAGTTTGGTCCGAAAGGAACGAGCATCTAGTTTTAAAGTTTCTTTTTCTTCTTGCTTTGCTATTGCTCCTTGCTTTGCAAAGCAAGATTGTGTTACGACTTCCCAAGCCAAACCATTAAGTCAAAAGTTTTTCGCCGTCCAAGGCAAGCTTCCCGCCATCCGAATCAAGTTGCCGCTCGTCGTTCGAGACAAGTCTCCTCCATCCTAAGGTATTTATTTTCTTTCTTTTTCTTTTATTTGTTTATTTATCATCTTGTTTTTATTTTGTTTCCTTTGATTTGATTTGATTTGATTTTCTTTCTATTTATTATATATTTCTTTGTCTGCTTTATTATTTTTCCCTTTTCCTTCGCATATTCCCTTTCTTTTTCAATTCCTTTCTTTTTAGTTAATTACTTTAGAAAGGCATATTAATTAGAACCTGACTTAATTAACAACTTGATAATCAATTAGTTTTGTTTGATTAAGTGTTAATCAATTAATCAACCCACCTTTTAATCAATCAAACCGAAACATGATAAAAGGATCAAACTAAACAAACTCTCTTCGCAAGAAGGGCGAACTACGTGGATTTTGATATCCATTTAAAGGGATACGTGGGTATGCTTGTTCTAAAGCATCAAATCCAATTAAAATAAACTCTCTTCCTTTTTCACTTTCTCAACATAGTTTAGGTTTTGTGTTTTGTGTTTTTTTTTATTGGATTTAATTTGGGGAATGTGTGACTCTCCTAAAACCCATAAGGGCTTGTGAGGCCTCGCCCGAATGCCCCTCCTCTCGCTCGGAGAAATGCCTTAAGGAAAGGCGCGAGCGATTTTTAAGGGAGGTTAAGAAACGAGTTTTGGTGCTCACTATTGGAAGCAGCTATCGCCTCAGAAAATTGATTTTTGATTTTGAAAAGGATTCGGGAGTCGCTACCCTAATTTATTTTTAAATGGAAAAATTAAGGAAAAACCCATTTTGACTCCAATTTATTAATCTTAGATTAATTTACCTAAGGATAAAATCACTAAACTTCGAACCAAGTTTGGGCTCGGGGACTAGGTTTTTGGTTTTGAATAATCTCGATTTGGCACTTAAATTTAATTTGACTTTTGAAAAATGATTTCATGGATGATCGATATTGATGGTAATTTATAATGCATGAGCATGACATATTTATGAGACAGATAGAAAAATAAAGAGCAAGTATTTAAAGAGCGAGTATTTAAACATCCACAAGTAAAGGAGAGTATTTCCTCTAACCCTTATGGGTATTAGGGAAATCACAAAATCGCTCCTTTACTCCAAAAATAATTAACTAATTAATTATAATTTATATGTAAAAACATAAATTTACATGGAAACGAATGGGGAAGGGGATTGGTTGGGATTTGGATTTGAAACTTGGATTTAGATTCCAAGCTTGCCTACGTATCCCATTGAATGGGGATCAAAACTCACGTAGTTCGTTCCACTATGAGGTGGAAGGGGGAGTTTAAAAAATCAGTCAGATTTGATTGGTTTGATTTGATTTGAGGTTTGATTGAGGGCAAGAGATTATACCTTCTTTTGGTTGGTTTGAGTGGTGGGAAAGTGGTTTTACCGGAGCGGAGTTTCGTTTCGGAAAATAGGATTGATTTTGGAAAAAAGAGATTTGATTACTCAGACTTTAATTAATTAAAAAGATTAATTAATTAAAATGATTAATTAAAAAGATTAATTAACCACTTTGAGTGAAGGATTAAAAAAAGGATTAATTAATTAATTAAAATTGAATTTTTAATTAATTAATTAAGTAGTGGATGAAAATAAAAAAGAGATTAATTAATTAATTAAAATTGACTTTTAATTAATTAATTAATTATGGGTGAAAATAAAAAGAGGATTAATTAATTAATTAAAATTGATTTTTAATTAATTAAATAATTATGAGTTGGTGGGAATTTAAAAAAAAAAAAGATTAATTAGTTAATTAAAATTAATTTTTAATTAACTAATTAATTAGAGAGAGAAACTAAATGATTAGAGAGAGAGAGAGAGAGAGGAAACAATTTGGAAATTCAACAAATTGTTTTTGGTGTGGTTTGAGGTGAAGAGGGGTAGGGTATTTATAGAGAAAGTGGGGGGTGAAAAAAGACCAAAAGGGTACCAAAAAGCAGAAAAACGGAGGGGCAAAATCGAAAATTCAGAAAAAGGGACTGAGCCGCAGGACACGCGTGCGGATCCGTAGGTCAGATCTGCGGACCGTACCCGGCACAGGAGACTGGCACACGTCAGGCGCGTAGTGCGGAGCCGCGTGGGGTACCGGCAGCCGCCGCGTGCCCCTGCGCGGCTCCGCAGGCCCGCCGTGCGGCGGCCTCAAACCGGTCCTACTGCGGACGCACGTCAGGGCCACGCGGACGTCCGTACGGTACTCGAGGTACGGTCCGATTCAGTTTTTTTAGGGTTTTCGGGTCAGTTTTTGGGATTTTCGGGTCAGTTTTTGAGCTATTCTGAGGTCTGAAAAATTATCAGTCAGTGTCGTTGGGTCCGAAATTAATTATCGGACATTTTGGCAGTCAGTTTATAGGAAAAATCAGTCAGTTTTGGAAAATGGCTGTCTGGTACAGGAAGTCTGATCAGGCTTGAAAAAAATATCAGGTTTTTATGGAAAAATATTCCGGTTTGCTCTGGTAGGCTTGGAAGTATTTTTGGGTCAGTTTGGCAGTCTGTTTTGAGAAAAATCCGGTCAGTTTAGAAAAGGTGTTGTCTGATACAGAAAGTTCGGTCGGGGTTAGAAAATTATCAGTCTCCTTATAATATTATGCATGAAAATCCATTTTTTCGAGGGGGCACTGCCCCCTTGACCCTCGCCTGCTAACCGGCTAGCGGGACCGCCGTTCCGGCTCTGCGTAGCGCACAAAATTTAGCAAGTGTCAAGCTACGGCAGTATCTTAGGGGTGAAAAATTGAGGGTTCACACCTATCTGTCAGGCAACTTAGGTCTTGGGTTTTGGAGATTGGTTTCTTTTTGAATAGTGAGAGAGATATACTTTGATTTCGGTCTACGGTGGGACCTTTCAGTGGCTTGGTTTCATCAAGGAGCTGGGGCTTTAGAAATGAGAGGTAGGCTTTCCACAAATGGCTTGGGCAATGTGGATTTTGCGAGAGGTTTGGTCGACTCTGGTTATACCAGGTAGCTTGAGCTTTGTAGTTTTTTTACAATGATTTATGGAAAGGAAAGAATGCATTATCTGGGTTAGGAAGGCTCTTGGGGATGGTACTTTAAGGATTCAGTGGGATTGGCATAGAGGTCGGGATGGACTTTTTAGGAATGAAGGGGAGCCAAATGGTTTGGGTCTTTTGATGACTTAAGCACTTTGATAGGAAGACACGACTTAGATATCATGCCCCTTATAAGAGATGACGGACTGACCGAAGGTGACTCGAAAGAATGTGAATGACTTTGATGGTTGTGCCCCTAATGAGAGATAAGGGCAACTTTACTTTGGATGATTTGACTCTGAAAACTTTCTTCATCTTTTGTGATTTTTCAACGAAAGAAATGATTGACATAAAGGAAGACGACTCTGAGAAGGGTAAAGTTGTTTGACTGCTTTAGGAAGAAAATGAATAATTGAAGGAGGATGAGTTATTTAGCCTGACTTGACAAACTCAAACTTTTGACACACTTAAATGAGATAGGACACATTAGCCATTTTCTCATTTTGAACATGACAGATGGATTTTGACATGACTCCTAATAGAATCTAATTTGAATGACACACCTTTTTTTTTTTTTTTAGCTCTAACTTCTGCCCGAGTCACCCTAGGCCGCCCTTTCGGGTTTTCAGCTTAGCGAGCATTTTCTTTTTATTAATTTTTTTGTTTAGGCAAAAAGAATCAAGTGAATGATGCATTAGGCACAGAGGAAATGAGAATGAGATGTTTTTTCCATGTGAACAAAAATGTTTTGTACTATGATTTGGACCGCACTTGAGTTGGGTTGCCTACGTATCCCTTACATCATTTTGTTGTGATTTTCTTTTAGGGAGAATTAGGTCCACGTAGTTCTGATTATAATGCTTTGAAGATATGAGAAACTAACTATAAACACTTCATTCAGATAAAGTATCTCTTTAGTTGATCTAGGTTGCAAGGGTTGGGGGATTTGTTCCCATCCACGTTTATGAGGATGACGCCTCCGCTGGATAGATTTTTCTTTAAGTACGAATGGTCCAGCCCAATTTGTTATAAACTTTCCTCTTGGGTCGTGCACAGGAGCTCGGATCACTTTTAGGGCCAGATTCCCTTCTTACAAATCTCTGTCTTTCACCTTTTGTTGAAGTGTCTGGCTAGCTTCTATTAATAACCTTGACTCTTATACAAAGCATCCATTCTCTTTTCATTGATGGCATTCATCTAGTCATAGTACCATTTGATCCACTCTGCTTATTCTCCATAGCTCCTGCTTGTGGGCTGGAATCTTGTGAACCGCAATGTTTTGGGTCTATCCTTACTATGTCCTTGATTCCTACTTAAAACAGTCCAAGAAACCACGAGCCCTTTTGATTAATGTCTACCTGTCATTATATGAAAATACAATGTATGTGATCTTAGGTTTTCTCCCCTGTGCCATAACTGATTCTTTTTGCCTTTTTCATTCATTTATTTTATTTATTGATTCATTGATTTTTTTTTTTTTTGGTATATCATTCAAGTTGGATTAAAAAAGAAAACACATGATATGTAAGATGAAAAATTCAAACTTTTCATTATGATTAGTACCGAAATTCAAAGACAACTAAGAAGGTTAATTACAGACTCAAAGGAAAAGCAAGACTCAGCAGATTCTGACTCTTAGTTGATTACAGACCCAAAAGGAGAGAAACACATGACCACTCTAACT
>CATKHJ010116063.1:0-14570 GCA_949750685.1 Vernicia montana | reverse complement strand
GTTATTGTTATTGCATGAACCATGAATCTTTCTTGTGAACCATTCTTGAAACACCAAGCTTCACAAGTATGGTAGTATAATTATTACTCACTGCTTTATCTCATTAGTGATTCTATTTTTCAGGTGAGCTATAGTTTATCAGTAAATTTTCCAAGGCATTCCTCTTCTCTAATCCTCTGAAACTTTGGTAATCAATGTAAAGCTCAACTCCTCATTATTTTGATTATCTTGTATAGATGATGATTCTATTCATAGATGTTTCATAGTATATGTAATGAATGGTACACGTATAGGATGAATATTCTTTTGACCTTTTTGGCATTGATCTAGGAATGATGTAAATGTAAGATGATATAAGATATGATTATTGACGAATGCATGTATGAATCAAGAATGACATTGATGTATATGAATTAGCGTGAATGACAGGTTTAGATCTTGGGAGACATGTATGTGTTGATATGCATGATATTGATATGGATGATTGTATGTCAAGGTTGCTACGGGTTTTTGGTGGCCTTATGCCTACCCATGCCCTAGGATCATCGCGGCTCGAAGGTCGGGTCGTGACAACTGCCCCCTTAACCCTTGCTCGATTAGTGGGACCACCGTACCAGCTCTGTGTAGCGCATTAAATTTAGCAAGTGTCAAGCTATGGTAGCATCATGAGGGTGCAAAATTGAGGGTTCACAAAGACTGATCAGGTCTTATGGCTAGGACCTCCTTCCTAGCTAGGCGGATACATTATCCCTATTCGACGGGCTTTCTTACCATGTGCATATGACTAATGTATAACTTCACATCAGTTGGAGATTTAAGCTTATAAAGAATATCATTTAATGAGAGTTCATAATATATGAACAGTAAATCATATGCATTTCAATATAGTATCAATGGGGTTTTATACAATTTCAATAATGGTTTCAAATGAACCTTAGGATGTTCAGTCGAATCAATGGTTTAACTGTTGGGCCGAAGGCCATCAATAGAGTAATAAAGGGGTTGAAAGCCATCAGTAAATAACAATTAGGCCGAAGGCCAACAATGAATAGCAATTAGGCTGAAGGCCAATAAGTATAGTCCTAGCACAAGGATTTGAAGGACATGGTTGTGTAAGGTTTACATTAAGGGTTGCTAGGACTTTCAGTAATATATGCATACATATCAATTTAATGTTGATTCAAGGGAAAATGCTCATATTATATTAAAATATTATATACTCACCTCAACTCAATTAACTCCTAGTATAAGCTTTTAACACTTTAGCAGTGGTGCTTCTTGGTCTCCGGAACACTTTTCTCATCATTCCTTTATGTTCTACATTGAACCATACCATTCACATTATTCAATTGAGTACCGTTAAATACCTTGTCAACTTGACTATTCCAATCCTAACTTTAGTACTATTAAATCTACATCTAAGAGATACTAATCATCTAATATCAATTCAAGTCAACATATATAACATACATATACACATATTACCATTTAAAGCATTTTCATGTTCAATATCATGTAATGGCCGAATGGCCTAGGGTGTATACCCTCGATTCATATTGCATATTTTCCCATTTCAATTTCATTTTGCATAAGTCTATTCATAGAATGATTACATACATATTCATTATCAATTAACACATTGCATTTCCATTTATTACTTAATTTATAACCTGACCTTGTGACCTTGTTTCACTCATTTATCATGTTTACTAATCCAAATGAGTTGATTATATTTGCATCATAAACTAGACATATTAATTTATATCATATCTAAAATTTAACTTAAAATTCAATCTATGAAAAACTTGGTGACCATTTCAATCCAGTTCTATTTTTGTGGCAGGGTAAACAGAGCATATTACATTTACTTGAGTATATCTCAAAATTTATACTTCCATATGAAGTTTCATTCTACTCAGAGTTACTAAAAAAACTAAGAAACATTTCTTATGTTTTGAGTTTAGCTTTATTCTGTCTCTAAAGTCTCCAAGTTAGAAGATTCATTACATATTACAAATTGAATCTAGGTACAGGGTTAGACACAATGTAAGCCCCATTTCTCACATTATACCTTGAATTTTGTCAAGAAATTTAATGGGTTAATCCTTCACATAACAATGGTCATTTTAATAGTTTTTAGTTTCTCATAATTCTATCTTTAACATCCCTAATTTGTAGGGTAGATTTATAGATTGCCAACTGAGTTAGTTTGCAAGAGTTTCCAGACCTTATCACTTTCCTTTGACTGCATCTCTATATATATAAATCCAATTAATATTTCCTTTTACATAAGTATTATAAACATGTAAATTAGCATTTTTCATTTTTATTCTTAGCCTAATTTAGTCTCTAAAGTCATCAATTGCACTTCTCAATTTCGGATCAGCCAATTATCTTGTGAATAGTACCAGTTTTAGTTCAAGTGATGTTTCTATCTACACACTTTGAATATTTCAAATTCATTTTACAATTGTGTATTAGAGATATTTATCTACAACTTTCATGTTTTATATTTCTCCAAATTCGATCTCAAAAATTACATAATTGGCTCCTTAATTTTTGCCTAATTCAAAAACCTAACTTCTCAATTCAAGATACAAAATCAAATCAAGTTCTAGAATGCATTCTATACTCAATTAAACTATCAAATCCTTCAATTGAATTCATGAAACACTCATAATCATCAAGAAATAAAAATAAACAATATTTCCTAATTTTCAAGGGTAGGCTGAATTCATAAGAAGAGGAGGGAGAAGAAGAATCATTCAACGATATAAGAAATAATTCAATTCACATGCTTGAAATGAAGAAAATAGTTGAAAATTTGCAAATCTTACCTTGGAATAGCTTGGTGTTTGGTAGGGAGATCATGGCCGAACCACCCTTTGGCAATAGGAATTGTTTTTTGTGTTCTTGGAAGTGTGTAGAAAATGAAAAGAAGAAATAAAGGAAATTTCCTTATAAGATAATGTATTGTTGGGATTTGATCATGTAAAATGGATGATTGATGTTGCAAGGCTTCCCAAAGAAGTTTTGATTTATAAAATAATTTTTCTTGAGTGAAAATTGGATGATAGTTTATAGGTAAATTCATTGAATCATGATTTTGAGGATAAAAAATTATATTAGTGGAAAGTGGGTCCCATTTTTTATTAACCCAATTTTAAACATAATTTATCATTATCAAGGTTATATTTTCTCTTCCATTACAAGACCATAGCCGGCTACTCCATTAGGCTTGAGCCTAATCACACTTTGGTCACTTATATTAGTATACATATGAAAAATTTTGACCATTTTTTGGAAATAACCATTTTGCCCTTCTATAGCATGTGATTTTATATTCATTAATCAGTACATATATTCAAATATATTCAACTTAATTGTATTCATATTTTATTCACATCAACATGTATACAAATAAACATCATTTTTAACACAAAATGCATTCAAAATTTGAATAGGTATAATTAGGTACTTTAAGGATCATGTTTGGCTTTACTAGTCCAATTACTATTCAAATTACCTTTGTAGGTCATTTTGGGTATTTTTTATGACTGACGTGAACTTAGAGTATTACGGGTTGGTCAAATGGTTTCTCAAAGGAACATAGTTATAGGAATGATTTATCAATTAGGGTACATTAAGTTTCCAAATGAGAGGCATTAGCTCAAGAAATGGTTCATTGCACTGAAGAGATTAACACATAGAAGGGTAGTCTCTTTTACCATGTTTCATTTGAATACAATTTCAGTACTCATATACAAATAGTAGTGAGTAGGCCGAAGGCCTCCTTGAAAGGATTTTTCTGATGCATTAGTTCAATTATTGGTTTTCATAAGAATTAAGCATTTAGATTAAGGTTTCAAGTACTCACCTTGACTTCCTTAGCTCCTAACATAATCTCTTAACACAATTTGAAATGATGTTCCTCAGTCTACGGAACACCTTCCTTGTCTTTTCATTTAGGTGCTATATTGAACCATACCCTTTATGTCATTCAATTAAAAATCATTAAATACCTTATCAACTCACTTATTATATTCCTAATTTTAGCACTACTACATCTACATCTAAGACATATCAATTATCTAATGTCAATATAAGTCAATATATATACAATAACACATATATGTACATATAATAAGTTAAAGCACATCTATGTTTGATTTCATGTACTGGCCGAATAGCCTAGAAGAATGCCTTTAATTCACATTGTCAGCTCTATAGCAATTCAATAAATTCTCTAATTGGATTCATATAGAATAATCATATTCAATTCAATATCCATCATTCTCACTAATCATTTATTCATTGCTTACATATATATATAATTCATTAGTTTACAATTAATAACTTTGAAACATTACATCTTCACTTATTATCTAATTATATCACTTGACCTTGTTACATTATTTCTGTCATTTCTCATGATTTACTAATCCAAATTAGTTGATTCTTTTTGTATTTAAACTAGACATATGAATTTGCAACATATCCAAAATTTAATTTAGAATTCAATCTATAAAAAACTTGGTGACCATTTCAATCCAATTATGTTTCTGTTACAGGGCAGACTAACCCTATTATAATCCTTTGAGTATAACTCAAGATTTATACTTTCAAATAAAATTTTATTTTATTGAGAGTTACTAAAGACACTAAGAAAAATTTCTTATGTTTTGAGTTTAGCTTGGTTCAATCTTTAAAGTCTTCAAATCAGAAGATCCAATTCAGTTTACAAGTTAAATCCGAATACAAAGTCAGTTACAGAGCAAGCTCTATTTCTCATACTAGGAATTTTATCAAGCCCTTTTTTGAGTTAATTCATCATATATCAGTGATCATTTTACTAGTTTTCAGTTTTTCTTAATTCTTTCTCTATCATCCTCAATTAAAGAGGTAAATTCTCAGGTTTGTCAATTGTGTTAGATTACAAGAATTTTCAGACCTTATCACCTTCACTAGATCATAGATCAAAATATACATATTCAATTTAAGTTTCACTTTATACAGAGTTTATAAACATGTTAGTTATCATTTTTTTTATATTTTATACTTGGACTAACTCAGTCTCTAAACCCATCAATTGAACTACTTTAATTCGGACTGCCCATTTATTCTGTGAACAGTACCAATTTAAGTTCAAGTATAATTTCTCTTTGTATACACTAAATCTCTCAAATTTCTTTTGCAGGTCTATACTTTCGATATTTTCCTATAACTTTAATGTTTGAGTTATCCCCAAATTCTGTTCATAAAATCCTTTATGGAATCAAATAGTTTCAGGTTACCCATAAATCCCCAAATCTGGGTCAGTACAATTGTAAGAAGGATATCTCATTACTCTTAAAGAATTTCATCAAATGCTTTTATGGGTTTATAGTTAAGATAAAGAAATACAACTTTCATTTTTACCACTTCTCCAAATTTGGTCTCTAAGTATATAGAATTGGCTTCCAAATTTATGTCAAATTACAAATCCTAACTTTTTAATTTCAAGTTCAAAAATCAAATCAAGTTCTATCTTGCATTCTGTACTCAATTAAGCTATCAAATCTTTTAATTAGCTTCATTTTACATTCATAATTATCAAAAGAGCAACATAAATTAATTTTTCTCAAAATTCTTATTCATGGCCGAATCAAGAAAGGAAGAGGAAGTGAGGAGAATAGTTCATTTAAGCAAGAAGAACATATGAATCAAACTTAACTTATGGCAAGGAAGAGAGTTAATGAAGAGCTTACCTTTGAATTCTCTAAGTCTTCTTCAAAGGTGGTTTGACCGAATGTTTTTGGGGAATAAAGGAGTGTTCCTTTCTTTGGTGGTTGGTGAATATGGAAGAATAAAGTGATGGAATTTTTCTTTTAATGAATTTTGAATGGTGGAGATTTAATCTCACAAATGAATGGTGAAGATTGAGAGGCCTCTTTGGAAGCTTGGTAGATGCACATCTTTAATTATACAAAAATATTTCTATTAATACATATTTTAATTAGTCAAAGGTGGAACCCACATCTAATTTCCTATCATAAAACATTCTAACTAATTATTTATCATAAAAAAAATATAATCTTTCTTTTTAGGCCTAGTATGTGTTGTATTTATTTTTGTGTTAATTTTAATTAGTTAATTTGTTCTGATTTTAATTTAATTCAATTGATTTATTTTTTATTTTGTAAGTTTATGTGGTGGTGATAATGGTGCAAATTTTATTTAAAAATCATACAGTTTGCAGGCAAAATGGAGGAAATGAGCCCGTGTGAAGCTTTTTATAATCTATATATATATATTGGTCCGTTTAGCATACAGTGAAGTGATTAGAATAAAAAAATAAAAGTTGTAATTGTTTTGGTTTTGGCTAGGAGATGAGGGTTTTTATTATTACATTAATATAAGTGTGGGCCTTTGTGTGAAGTTGGGTAAATATATATATATGGCCGTTCAAGTGTACAGTGGGAGGCGAATTAAAAGAAAAGGGGATTTAATTGTTTTAGCTTTCTTTTTTTTTTTTTTTTGGAGGAAGATCTCTCTCTGTATTGCGACAACAATTAATTCTTAGGTTTTGGAAATTCAAGTTTAATTACGGATTCTATTCAACAATTGCTATGAGATTCAAGGAACTTTTTTCTCCATAATTAATTTTCTTCAAGGATTGCTTTCAAGACTGTGAGATTCATTGACTTAACAGTATTGTATTCCTAATCCTATTTCAATTTTTAATTCAATTCAATTTTATTATTGTTCTTAAATTAAGCATGATGATATTGATTGAGATTAATATATTAATTGAGTTGATGATTGTTAAATTAATTATGGGCTAAATATCTTTTGTCTAGGGTTATGATGAAATTAATTAATTAATTATGTTAGGGTAGTTGACATTAATTATTTGTTTTATTCTTTTAACTTGTAATATTGAGTTTTTTTAATTATCTAGACAATAATTGTTTAACCATAGGTATTGAATTAGGTTGAGAAACTGATTTAATACTAGAATTAATCTAAAAGGAAATTAGGTATGAATTGGAAACATAGTACCTAATTAATTGGTAATTAATTAGTAAATACTAATTAATGATAAAATTTATGAATACGAAAGTTATTAGATTTGAAATATGATTTAGTCCTAACTAATTTAATTATTCTTGATGGCAAATTAGTTAATCAATTGCCCTAGCATAGTTTATATTGGTGGATTTTAAACCCTAGACCCTTTAAATTGTTGTTTAGACACTTAATTAATTGTGTTAGTTTTAATTTAATTAATTTAATTTATTTTCAATATTCACCATTCCAATTTGATTAGAGTGTTTAGAAATTATTATTATTATTTTTTTGTCATAATCACACAACCCTTACACAGTCTTCCATGATAGACGACCTTGGGGTGTCTTACCCATTACTGTAGCAACCTCGTGCACTTGCGAGTAATTTCCTGAACTAGATTTATTACGATACTTTTAGGGATAACAAGTTTTTGGCGCCGTTACCAGAGACGGCTATAGGCGTAATATGATTATTTTTACTATTTATTTTAGTTTATTTATTATGTTCTTGTTTTTGTGTTCTAAAGTTCAATTCAATATATATATATATATATTTTTGATTTTTATTTTTGAGTTTTTATTTTCTTTTTTGTTTTAGTCATTATCTTTTTTTAGTGAGCAGGTGATTTTAATTGTCTTTTGGAGTGTTGATTTATGTAGGGTAGGAGTTCTCAAGAAGGAGAAATACTGCCCTACATAGACAATATTTACAAAATCAACAAAAGGACTAGAGCATAATTTGAGAGCAAATCAGAAGAGTACAGTTTAGAAGAAGACAATGAGGAAAGTGATAACAAAGAAGAAATCCCTAAGGAAGAAAGACAAGAGCAAAATGAAGACATGGCAAATAGACAGCCTACTATGAACGAGCTTGCTAGGCCTATCATTGGCACAATAACTTCTTGCATCAGATTGGGGGATGCAGCGCGGAACTATGAGCTGAAGACCATCCATTTCAACCAGTTGTCATCCTTCTATGGAATGCCAAATGAGGATCCCTTAAACTTCATCAAAGAGTTTTACTTTATCATTCAGACATTTCCACTGCAAGGTTTGAATGAGGATCAATTAAAGATGCGTTGTTTCCCATACACTTTGAAGGATTGAGCCAAGGCATGGTTAATGACTCTGGCTCTCAATTCTTTGAATAGCTAGGAGGAGGTATATAATAAATTCATGGGGAAGTTCTATTCCCATCAGAAGACTGCATACCTTCAAACCAAGATTGCTACTTTCAGTCAGATGGAAGGAGAGCCTTTTTATGAGGCTTGGGATGCTCCATGTGTGTAAATGGTATTATTGTAATTGATATGTATATATTAAAAGTGTTGTAATAACAGTTGAGAAGTGAAATGTTGAATGATGAGATCGATATGACATATGAGTTGAGTGGTGAATTGAATGGTGAGAATGATGATGGGAAGTTAATTATTGTTTGATTGAATTGATGGAATGAGAGTGTTATTAGAAGTGTAATTGAAATACAGGTTGCGATCTTAGGTTATAGTGTAATTACAGCTGATACCATGCTGGATTCCATTGGATTTGTTAGTATGTATGGGTTCTACGGGTGGTCGGTACCCTTATGGTTACCCATGCCCTAGGAATGTCACTGCTTAGAAGTTGGGCTGTGACACTTTAAAGCAATGCAAGATGTTGAAGTTCCACATACTTGGAATATTCAACATCTCAAAATGTATTACAAAATAGAAATAATAAAAGTCTTTCCTCGAAAATAAAATATCTTTAAGAGAAAAAGCTCTCAAATTAAATCTCTGTTGAGAGAGTAAAAGACCTAGCGAACGCTAGGCGAAAGAACGCGAGGCAAATCTCTGTTGAGAAAATAAAAGACCTAGCAAAAGACCACGAGGCAGCTCTCTATTGAGAAAGTAAAAGACCTAGCGAATGTTAGGCGAAAGACCGCAAGGTAAATCTCTGTTGAGAGAATAAAAGACCTAGTGAACAATAGGCGAAAGACCGCGAGGCAGCTCTTTGTTGAAAGAGTAAAAGACCTAGTATGGCTAGGGGAAAGACCGCGAGGCAAATCTCTGTTGAGAGAGTAAAAGACTTAGCGAACGTTAGGCGAAAGATCGCGAGTCAAATCTCTGTTGAGAAAGCAACAGACCTAGGGAAGCTAGGCAAAAGACAAAAAAGTAACTTTCTGTTGAGGAAGTAGAAAACATAGCTATTGATAGCTAAAAGACCAAGGAATAACTTTCTAATAAAAGGACATAGTAAGCAAATCGCAAGAAAATTTTTCAAAGAAAATAAAAGTGTCACATCCCAACTTTGAGATGTGACGGTCCTAGGACTCAAGGAGACATAAAGTATCCTAGGCCCGTAGAACCCAATACCATATATCATTCTATAACTAATTATGCATACAACAATACCAAGATCATAACCTGATATACATTTGGACGATCAAATACATATACTTCACATATACCAAACATATATTATACTTATGAATATGTATACTAAAAATATACCAAAACTATACCAAACGTATAGTAAAATATGAATAAGGTATACTAAACATATACCATAAATATACTATAGATATACCACTGATTACAGTTTAATTCATAATAATACTAACTGCAGCATATAGATTAACTATTACAGTCCCACATATAATTATGGAATTCAATTATCTATACTACAAGAATACCACAATGACCATGGAGCACTAGACTGATTTCTTCGAGATATATAATCATTATGATATATCAAAAAAGTTTTTACACATAATAAAATAGCATAGTAACCCCCAAGCAGAAGGATGAAGCTTGAGTTTTATCTTGCAAAATCCACTACAGCACTTGAAAAAATAGTAAACCACTAAAGGGTGAGACAAGTCTCAGTGAATACATAATAACGGTATATTCCAATGCATAAGCAATTTATCACAATTCATTTTGTTTTAGTTTAGCAGAAATCATATATTCGAGAACGGTATGTTCCCATTCACATATAGATCGAGTATCGGCTATAAGCTTCACACACTCATCACATCAATTCAAGCGAAAAATTGATCAGGTACTCCGGCTAGGACCCCCTTCCTAGCTAAGGCGGATACACTATCCCTATCCGTCGAGCCTTCTTTACCATGTGCGCATGACTGATGTACACCCCACATCAGATGGGAATTTCTGCTTTAGGTATCATATAGAATTTCACAATATGTAGCAATAAGAATTCAATAACAATGGTACTCATGAATGAGTAAAGATTTCAATGTGCTATCATCATATCAATAAGTAATAGACCAAAGGTCACAATAGACAATTTAACATATTGGGTTCATGAATATATATATATCAATGATCAATAGACCGAAGGTCTCAGTTAAGTGTTTCAACATATTGGTTTTATGAATAGATATCAATGAAACAAGAGTTCAATCAAGTAATCCAAAGGATTTAATGAATGTATGGTTATAAAACGAATTTACGCCCATAGCATATTGACTATCATGTACTCACCTTAGGACTCCTTTGCTCTTAATCAACACAAACAGAAACGATGATCACCTGAGTCCTCTTGTTCCTTGTCTTTGGGTTCTACATGAACCATACAATTAACCACAATTAGATCATCATTCCTAACTTGGCTATAGAATCATGAAGGATTCTAATCTTATACTTTCAGTTCTATACTTAGAACACAATGCCACATTAAGCACACTTTAATCAACATAATCAATGATTCAAGAATCGATACACAAACTACCGAAATTAAATCGATTAAACCTTGAACTAATGCCCAATTCATCTCAATTACAATCCACATTGATCATGCATGACCATTAGCATGCCTAGGATTAAGATTAAAGCATAAAAGAAAAGGAAAAAGAAAATGAAACTCATCAAGTGGTACGCCCAGAGGGTACGCCTGTACCCTCTTGGCCATACCTTTAATTTCTAGGTAGTATCAAAGGTACGCCTAAGGGTACGGGCGTACCCTTGCTCGTACCCTGCCCCTGCCAGGATACGCCCATTGGGGTACGGGCATACCCTTCACCATTTCTTGGTTTCCTTTGGAAACCTCCAATTCCAAGCAAGAACACTTACTCCTTATGATGATCAAGGCAAAACAATGAACAAGTTATACAAATTTTACAAAGGTTTAAACTCATTTTATCACTCAATCATGGATCCAACAAATCAATCTTTAAAATCCAACCTTGTTCAAGCTCATTTTTCATCAAATGAGAAATTGAAACTCATTTGCTCAAAGTAAGAAAATCAAACCTATTTTGAAAATCTAATTCCATACACTTAAATATACTCAAATCATGATCACAATCATCATCAAGATGCACTTAATCAAAGACAAACTCATTTTCTTAAAACCCATTTCATCATCATCAAAGGAAGAAAAACAATTTCAAATCAACACAATATTCACCATACAAATTGAAAAGAAACTCAAGATTTTGGATTATTACCTTAAGATCTTTTCTTTTGATGGTGATTTCCCTTTGATCAATCACAACAAGAAGAAGAAGAGAAGACAATTTGAGAGGAAATTTTTGAGAGAAAAAAAGATGTTCTTGCTATGAAAATGAAATGAAGAAGATGATGAACAAAATGATTTTTGTTGTCTTCCAAATGACAATTTCCTCTTTAAGTCCCCCAATTCAAAATTATTTTCAAACAAAGTGACACATTATGGCTAGGTTCAATGAACCATGCAAAACATAATTTTTCAATGTTCTTACAATTCCATTTCTGGCACAATTAATTACAGAAATGGTCCACCAACTTTCCACTATTCTTGATCATGGCAAAGGCTAATTGTCTTTTGATCACTATGACATATTATCCATATGCATATTAGTCACATATACTTATTTATATACACATATACTCATTCCTCATGGAATTACATTCAATTCATATTTCATATTATCATAAAGAATCAATTTAATCCATACTCATGCAATTCAATTTGTTTATAAGGTTAGGGTATTACAGCGGGCAACAATAGTTTGTATTTGCTACACCAAGAAATAAGAGAATCACCAAGAAGAAATAATAATCAGTGGTAGAATGACGATCAGTTGGATCCCTAGCCCAATCAACATCAGAATAGCCAGATAATACCAAAGAGGAATTGGCAGAGAAGTGTAAACCATGAAATAGAGTTCCCTTGATATAACGAAGGATCCAAATTACAGTAGCAAAATGAGATGAGTGAGGAGCATACATGAATTGACTTACCAAATGAACAGCATAAGAGATATCAGGTCTAGTGACAGTGAGATAAACCAGACTCCCGACTAGTTGACGGTATAGTGTGGGATCGTCAATAGGAGTATTATCTAGAGGAGTAAGTTTGCAGTTGAGCTCCAAAGGAGTTGATACAATTTTACTATCTGTAAGACCTGCTCGAGAAAGTAGATTAGAGGCATATTTTGCTTGAGACAGATAATAGCCTTGAGAATTATGAGAAACTTCAAGACTTAAAAAATAGCTGAGAGAACCAAGATCCTTCATTTCAAAATGTTGACTGAGATAACGTTGAACTTCTGAAATCTTAGATGTGTCACTACCTATTATGATCATATCATCAACATAAAGTAACAGAATGACAATTCTATGGTCAGTGTGACGAGTAAATAATGCGGAATCATATTTACTAGAGACAAAGCCAAATTGAGTAAGCGTTGTACTAAATTTGGCAAACCATGCCCGATAAGCTTGTTTTAGTCCATACAGAGCTCGTCGAAGCTTACAAACTTTATGAGAAGAATGACAACCAGGAGGAGGTTTCATATAAACGTCTTCAGACAAATCACCATTGAGGAAAGCATTTTTGACATCCATTTGGAAAATTTTTCATTTTCGGACTGCCGCAATGGCTAATAGATTGTGAACAGATGTTAATCTAGCCACTGGAGCAAATGTTTCTTCATAGTTTATTCCATACTCTTGATTGTAACCCTTGGCTATTAAACGAGTCTTGTAACGTTCAACAGACCCATCAGAACGAGTCTTGATTTTATAAATCCATTTGCAACCAATAGGAGTCTTTGCAGGAGGAAGATCGACTAAGTCCCAAGTATGAGTTTTCTCAAAGGCTTGAATTTCCTTAGTCATAGCTTGCTGCCAAAGAGGGTTAGTACTTGCCTCACGATAAGAGTGAGGATCATGAACGGTTGCAATAGCAGAATAACAGTGAAAATCTCTAAGGTAACTAGAAGTTTCTCTTACTCGGGTGGATCGACGGAGAGTGGTGTCAAATGGAGGTGTAGGTGCAGGATCAACAGTTGTAGTAGGTTCTTGAGATGCAGGTGGGCATGGACCAGTCATGAGAGTATCAAAATTACCTATGTCAGAACTTGGAAATAACTCAATAGAGGGTTAGTGAAGAACAATGACTTTGTAGTGATAGAATTGTGAAATTTAGAAAGAGTGGAGAACATGGTGGTTTCTCAAAAAGTAACATGACGAGAAATGCGTAATTTATTAGAAATAGGATCCCAACAACGATATCCTTTGTGTTCAATCTCATAACCAAGAAAACAACACAAACGAGCACAAGGTTTTAATTTTGTATGTTCATAGGGTTGCAAAAGAACAAAATAGACACATCCAAAGGGTTTAAGGATTCTATAGTCTGGAGTTTTACCATACAATTTTTCAAAAGGAGATAAATTTTGGAGAACTAAGGTATGAACTCGATTAATGTTATATACAGCAGTGAGAGCTACTTCTCCCCAAAATTTTTCTGGACATGAGGCAGAGAGGAGAAGAGCACGAACAGAGTCTAAAATATGACGATGCTTTCATTCTACGCGCCCATTTTTTTAGGAATTATGAGGACAAAAACGTTGAATGACAGTGTCGTGTTGATGAAGAAATTAAGTAAAGAGAAATCTCGATATTCCATAGCATTGTCTGTTCGAAAAGTTTTAATAGTACACGAAAATTAAGTTTTAATCATGGTGGAAAATGTAATATAGATTTGTGGCAACTCATAACGATTTTTTAAGAAATATATCCAAGTAAAACGAGAATAATCATCAATAAATATCACAAAGTAATGAAAACCATTTACTGAAGGAACAAGAGAAGGTCCCCAAATGTCAGAGTGTATTAAGCCAAAAGGACTGTCAGAAACATAATCACTATTATTGAAAGAGAGTGCAGGTTTTTTCGCAAGTTGACATTCTAAACATTTAAAAGATTCAAATTTCGTTGATCTTAATAATCCTCGAGAAATTAAAGACTGGAGTTTATTAGCTGAATTATGTCCTAGACGAAGATGCCATTGTAGGATGGGAGAAGTGGTAGTAGTAGTAGCGAACACAAAATGTTGAGGAAGATGAAGAGATGAAAGCTCAAATAACCGCCCCACCCTGTGACCCCTTGTCACGACCCGACCCGGCCTACCGAGTCGCGACGGTCCTAGGGCATGGGTAGGCGTAAGGCCACCGAAAACTCGTAGAACCCAATACTAATCTATAACCAAACATACATATACGATTCCCGGATCAGAACCCCAACACAA
>CATKHJ010116052.1:0-12222 GCA_949750685.1 Vernicia montana | reverse complement strand
TGAAAGTATCTTTAGAGAGAAACAAATGTTTTAGAAGAATTTTTTCTGGTGAAGAGCGTGTTAAAGCTTATGATGAGCTTGCTAATTTTTCTCTCAAAAGTGGGGCATTTGGTGATCCAGATTCTATTGGTAGTATGTTTGATACTAACTCTAGGAAGTGGTGGGCGTGCTATGGTTCAAGTGCACCTTTACTTCAAAGGTTGGTTTTTAAAGTGCTTGGGCAACCTACTTCTTCTTGTTGTTGTGAAAGGAATTGGAGTACTTATTCCTTTATTCATTCAATTAGAAGGAATAAATTAACTCCAAAACGTGCGGAAGATTTAGTGTTTATTCAAAACAATCTTCGTCATTTATCAAGGAGCACCTCTCAATATTATGATGAGAAGACTAAAATGTGGGATGTTGGTGGAGATGAATTTGCAAGCATGGAAGATGTTGGTGTGCTTGAGTTTGCCAATCTATCTTTGGATGAATTAGAATTAGAGTGTGTATTTTTTAATGAAGATGCTAATGAAAGCATGGAGGAGAATGATGAAGTTTAGCAAATTTCATAAATATCTTGCATTGCATTTCCTATTTTATATTTGGTTATGTAACTTGTAGACAATTAATTTTTATTTCTTGAATACTTGGTTTGTTATCATTTCATGAATATCTTGCATTGTTATTTCATGAATACTTGCATTGAATATTATCATTATGCTTTTCTATATTTGGTTATCAATTATTTTTTATTAATGTTGATTTGGAAAATTATCTTTTTATAGTAATTTTTGATAGGATTTTATTATTAATAGTAACATTTGCTTCAATAATTATTACAAATGTACATATAAAAAATAATAATATTTATACATGTAAACAAATAATATTTATAAATATGCCCCTATATTTTTTATATTTACACATTTTCCCCACGTTTCGTTTCCTACATTTTTCAAAAATGCCGTTTCCCCATGTCCGTTTCCGCGTTTCCCGTTTCCGTGCTACATAGCATATTCATGAAACCACTTATTTCCTCATATTCATATTAGTTTCAAAATATCAATCTCTCATATTCGTTCAAAAGATTAATTTCCCATATTCAACATAGTATGATTTTTATGGATTTTTTTATTAATTTTAGCTCAAATTTCTTATTTTTTTATGAATTTTTTTATTAGTTTTAATTCAATTTTTTTCATTTTTACACATTAATAGCTTAATTTTATATTTATATATCTATTTGTATAAATTAATTCTTCAAATTTATTTTTTAATTATTAGTTTTTAATTAAATTTTCTTTGATTTTACATGTTAATGGCTTATTTTTATATTTATATATGATTTATTAAGTTAATGTGCATTCCAATTATTTTTTTTTTTATGTAGATGATAATTCACAATTTACTACCATTAACAAACTTGAAATTTCATTAAAAAAATGAAATATTAAATTAATGGTATAAACCTAAAAAATTAAAAAAATTTCATTAGAGAAATATATTAACCTAAAAATTTAATTAAAAATTTTTTCATTGTTTTGATTTGTCTTTCTTATTGTTTATAAAGGATAAAAAATAAAATCAATCAACTATCTTTTTATTTTTATTATTATTGAGCATGTTTATTCTTCTATGTTGGGTATTTTTTTTATTTTTTTTTTATGAATCATCTTAATTGTTAATAGGTGTTTTCATTAACATAGTTACTCCCCTTAATAAGTTGAAATTAAGGATAAAGCCAAGAATAAGAGTAAAAGAAATGTGAATTTATAATCCTACTTAAAATTTTGCTTTTTTTAATACAAGTCTTAATTTTTTTTGTCAACTTTACCTTTTCTTTTTAAACAAAAGGTTAAATCACAATTCATATTTATTTCTAAATTTGTTAATTTTAATTAAAAACTTGAAAATATTGATGAGCAATTAAAATATTCATAATTTATATTTAATAACATTAGATTTGAAATTTTACATGCAAATAAATTTTATGCAAGTTTTTGAATTATTAAATCATTACTCTGATTGTTTCACTATTTGTAGTTTATTTTATTTATTGAATATAAATAATAATTATCAGCAAACTAAAATATGAAAAAAAAATTATTGACTTAATTTTAATTTTCATAAATTTATTAAATTTTTGTTTGATTATTAATTAAAATATTTTTATTTCATGAAATACTTAATATTTGATAATATATAACCACGCGTTCTAAATTCATAATACTCACATGTAACGCATGTGCGTATGTAACTAATGCAATAAAAATTACCACATATTTTCTAATATCCTATAAGTAAAATAAATTAGTTTCACTTATAAATGCAATGTTAACTACATCCATGTTATCAAAAGTTATCCAAATCCAAAAATTTACAACATAATAACAGTGAAATTTGCATGACTAAGATTGTTCGATTTTATGTCGAGGTGTCAATTTCAATTTACCATATCCTTAATGATCCATAATTGGAATCATGCAATCCAAATTGCAAGCCTATAAAAGTGCAGACCCTGTTTGGTATAAATAAATTCCATACAATTTTATGGAATTCATATATAAATCCACACTTGTCATATTTGGTATAAATGAAAATTCATTTTTAATTTTGTAGAATTCATTATGCTTGAGAAAAATTCTACTACAATTGATAGAATTTGCAAATGAATTTTAAGCTTCAAAAGAATAAAAGCTAGTAAAGCTATAGAATTTTAAACTAACAAAGGTACAAGTTAATAGGACTACAAATTCAAAATGAATTCCATATTTAAATACTTAACATTCCAAACATGATAATTTATTTAATAATGAATTTTTTTATGAAATTCATTTGCAAATTTAATGAATTCTATATTCATTTATTCCAAATACTAAGATAGTACAATTTAAGAGAGAGAGGAAATGGCAACATTACCTTCAGTTTTTGTAGATAAACATCAAGCTCATTGCTAAAACCATCTCTTATAGAGCCAATTCCTGAAGCAAAAAGTTGATCTTCACCTGAGCTCTCGCCAACCAACGCTTGCTATAAATGAATGGGAAAAACAATGCAGTTCAATCTCCTTAGCCAATCAACATGCATTTATTTTCTTCAAACAGTATGATATCCAAATTAATGATAACAAAACATACAAAAACTATGATTTGAAAGATAGTACAAAGTTTCTGTAATGACCATAAAGAACCCACAACTGGGCTCGGTTTTCAATTCTGGACAATTCTTGTAATTTTTGCAATTCAATATAAAAACTTTAATGAGTATTGCAACTAAAGCCACCAATAGGGTCCATCCAGAATTATTGTTAAATCACAGAATTGGATGCTAACTAGGGCTTTTTGTAAAATTTAGAGTTTCTTCACCTGAAAAAACTAAAAGATTGTCAAAGTTAAGAAAAGATCCTCGATGTAAGACAATTGTGATTGGAAGTATGACAGATATTGAAGGTGCGCTAAATATAAACCATGATGAGGTGTCAAACAATATCCATGCTTCAAAAGATTGTAATAAAAATTTACTACTGGATAGCAAGTACTGCATTAAGCAATTCAAATTCATAATTTAGTAGCAACAATATTAGAAGAGCATCAATCAAGAACATGAGAAGAGCATCAATCAATATTCATAGAGTGACAAGGATATTCAAATTCATAATTTAGTAGCAACAACATTAGAAGAGCATCAATCAAAAACATGAGAAGAGCATCAATCAATATTCATAGAGTGACAATGATAATATACTCAAGGCTACTGCTATCGAAATCCATGGCAAATTTATTTCTACAACTTACCAGCAACTGCTTCTTATGTTGCTTGCGTTGAGGTAGAATTCCAAGAGCATCCAGCATTGTTTCATCTAATTCTACAAATGAGAGTCTTCAATAAGATTATATTAGAAATCCATAGCATAGAAAGCTAAATAATTCCAATGCCAAAACCTTTTGTTTGCAACAGAGTAGCCAGCACACTCAAGGAACCCAGAACTTGTAGATCATCACCACTTGTAATGTAAGAAAGTAAGGCATCCCTAGAAACGTTACAAACATCATGATAGAAATTAGAAAGCCCAAAACATAAAGCAGACATAAACCAAAATTCATTAAGTATTTGAGCTGATACAATTACTGTAACAGTAAAAGTAGTATTGGTAGCCTTATTACTACATAGGTTTCATCTCTTCATCATCATTAATGCATTTAATGCAGGAAGAATTTAATGGCTCTAGCAAAGCCTACCAGCAATCAACAAAAGATGCAGCAATCTCATTCGAGAAAAGCTATTGATCATCCAACAAAGGATACTCACAGGGACAGCAAAAAAAAACCCCACCCTGAAACACAATCTATAGCCCAAATTCAAAAGGAAAAAGAAACCCATAGTGCTCTATTGCAAAATATATCACACAATTTGGCATCAAAGAAGCAAAGATTGAGACTGGAAGTAATTTTTCTGAATTTTTTGATATACAGGAAAATTGAGAGTATTTTGGTTGGGCACACTTCTTGGGAGGACTCACCATTACTGAACTTGTTATTAATGTATATCATTGTCACTAAACTTACATTTGTCACTTGTAAATCACAGAAATTTATTTAGAAAAACAATAATATTATTGCTACTTGATTCCATCTAGACCCCACCAAAATGATGACATAGACTCCTTATTTAATGAAAAATAATCCGTACAGGCACTTTTTATCTCCTCTCTCTCTTGTCACTTTCTCTCTCTACCACTTTCCCTCCCCAAATTCTATTCTTGCCTGAAACCAAAACTCTATATCATAAGCTTCCAATCTGTACCAATGGCATCTATCAATGCCAATCTCTCGAAAAACCAATTCAAGAAATCTTGGGCCCACTCATCAACTCTCTATCACCAAAACCTCTCAATCCACTAACTTCGCTTCAATCAGCATCTCAAACCCAGTCAAGAAACCCAAAAAATCTGAATAACATACATTGAGCAAAGTGAAGATTTGGGACCAAAGCACACAGCGTCTCCCAAAATGCACATAGCCACAGCATATGTTATGGGAAGAAATTAAAGGACATGAATAAGAATTCAGGTAAATTGCTTAATTTTCAATTTGTTAGCACTATAAGCCTCTTCTTTCATTTTTTGTCTCATTGAGACTTGAGCCAAGGCCAATTTTCCTAATAAAAAGGTTAAAAAGAACATAAAAGAAAATGTTTGTTCTCACTCACCAGAACACATTCTTAATGACAAGAAAGGGTTATGAGCAAAATATATTACTGTAGAGATCCCTCTCAGTTGGAGGACAGCCAAAACACAAGGGAAAAGAATCTTACCCAAATTTCACAAGATTATAATATTTTCTTATCTTCTACTTCTTCTTCGAAGCAAAAGAGGAGATGTTTCCTATTGTCCGCATTTGCGAAATTAATAAGGGATTTGCCTTTGTGGGTAGAGAAAGAATGTGAAGAGAGAGAAGAAGTTGATACGTATGAGAGAGGGGAAAGAGATTGACTGCATATTTTTTATTAAAAAAATTCTATATTGGAGCACCTGGGTCTGGTCGGAATCTCAATTGAAATCAGTAGCAGTGACATTGTTGCTGTTTAAATACATGTTCAGTGAATTATAAGTGACAAATTGAAGTTTAGTGACAAGTTCAGCGATAACAAGTGAAATTTATCTCACATGGAGAAGTGAACTTGGTTTAAATACTCCACAGAAGTCTAGGCATAGAAAAGTATAGATAAGAGAATTTGACAATAACAATATGTTAAGTAAAATTCAAAACATTTTTTTCTTTTGATCAAGTGTCACAATATTGTGATTGTGATGAAGCATGAGCAGTTTTGTACCTCAAAGCCCCTTGTGAGCTACAATCATTTTGTGCGACACCTTCTGAATGAACTTGCAAAGAACCAGCCAATCTTGGCAAAGTAACTTTTAGACAAGCATCAACCTCAGTGACATTATCACTTTCCAACTGTTGGGTCTCATTTATATGATCATGGTCAGACATATGACCATTGAGCCTAGCTTCAGATTTTGGAATAAAGACCTCTGGTGGACAGAAGAGAGCGGCAGCAAGGGTATTTGCCAAATCCTTTATCTTAACTATGCGTAAGATGCAACAAAGTAGATATAGAGAAGTGGTAGCACCAATAGGTATTTCCTGGATTTACAAGCTACAAAGGTTAAGTAAGAAGAAAGCATAAAATAATCAAAAGATGCAATAATAAACTGTTAAAAAAGCAACCAGGGCCCAAGGAGAAAAATTAATGAATGAAAGAAAACATGCAAAAAGATCAAGATCATTACATTGACAGCATCCAACTGCAAAGACGGAAGAACTAATGGAAGTATCAAAAATTGCAACATATCGTCCGTTATTAGCCTTCCAATGTCAGGAATCCCAGCAGAAATAACATCACTAAAATAGTAGAGTTTGTCTTCAATTTCATCCACAGCAGCAAGAATCACAGTGGTTGCATTGGAGTCCGAATTCCTGTCTCAGAAATCAAACAAACAGTTAAAATCCAAACAAATACTTTCTACTGACTTTCATTAGAAGTTTAACTATCCTAATCTTACTTTAGAACTTCAGAGACCAATGCATTCAGATCAATGCACTGCTTCCGAAAAAAAGTCACCAAATTTGAAAAATAATCAGCATGAGGGGCCTTGGCAACAAATCTATTCACAGATTCATCTCCAACTGAAACCAGAACATGGAAATTAAACCTTGCTTCATTAGGACACGATTGCATCGAGAGAAATATAAAGGAGAAAAAATTGACTTACCATGATAAACATTTAATGTCAAAGCACGTACTGCTGTGCGAATCATATTCTCCTCATGAAAAGCAAACCGTATTGCCTCAACATACAGTGGAAAAGAAACTACTTCTTCCTACATGCACAAAGAAGTAAAATTAAATATCCCAAGAAGCTACTCACAAAGATAGACAGACCAAAAAAATGCATACAGTACAGAAAGAGAAGGACAAGATTTCTATTGTAGCTAGGTAGAAATAGAGGAAATAAGTAAATAGCTTTTTATGAACTATAGACACTTCAACAGAAGTGCAAAACTGATGAAACATGATTAGGGCGGGAAAGCAATGTCTAGGCAGCAGCCATGCATTGCTTCCCAGTTGGATACTTGGATTACTTACCACCAGCCACATACCCACACTTGCAATGATTGTCATGCAAATGTACCGAAAAAGAAGACATATTTTTCAGGTAAGCAGCTCAAAGTATTATTAGGTCCAATTTATCCTCGACAACTTGAACACAAGGCATAACTTTAGCATGCATAACAAACTATGTGCTGACCACCCAAACAGAATGTATACCAAGTCTCTACTTTAGTAGGAAAATTAGCATGATTTGAGAGAGAGAGAGAGAGAGGAGAAGAAAAAGAAGAAATCAAAAACAATTGTGTGGCACAATCAAAACAATGTGGAAAGACAATCTTACATTTTGAGTCTTTACAAGCAGTGAAATAGTATTCCTGTTCAACTTTCCACTTATTGCTCTTCATGAACCAGAAAACATGCCATAGGAAGCCAGCAAAAAATGCCGTCAAGATTCCAAAACATAGATACAAAGAAATGGTCAATTTCAACCAAGATAACTTTAATGGCAGAAAACACACCTTAAAAATGAAATGTAGTAAGACAATAGCTCTTCATTGCGAAAGTCAAACGTATAAGTAATTAAGAAGTTAATGTGTTCATTACTGAATATGTAGTCTGCAAAGTTTCCCAGAGGGCAAGTTCAGTAAGAAAATCCGCCTTTGTTTTGGGATCAAATTTAGAAAACAATAAATAAAATAGAAAAAAGCAAAAGAGCCTACACAAGGAAGTTCATTTTCAAGAACCAACTTACATATGGCGTGTTCACTTTTAAGATTCTGAATCATAATGCTCATAGTCTGCAGTAACTGAAGTGAAACAGTCACTGTTTTGCTGATCTTTAGTATTCGTACAAACTCCCCCATGACTTGCTTCTCCATAAAATATCTACAAAGAGCAAGAAAAGCATAAGTTACTCATAATAAAGCTCAAACTTGAAATAAATACTGAGTATTAAGAAGTCTCACTCAAAATAGTTTGAATCATGCTGATCACCGTAAGTTATCAACTCTGCTATTGATCTCAGTGCCTCAATGACAAAATCCTTAGATAGGAAAGGTAATTTCGACGATATTAGATACAAAAGATAACAATTGGCTAAAGCAAGAAGAAGTAAAAATGCATGTCAATCACCTTATTAACCTCATTTACAATTTGAACATTCTGAAGCTGATCAGTTAAATATCTGCAAAAAGTAGCATAAAAGTTAACCTAAAACAAATACAAATCATTATCAACTATAAGATATGAATGAATGCTATTAGAGCACTTAGAATTTTGTCTATTCTTGGTACAAAGGAAATTAAGCACCAATAAAAGCACTCGGAATTTGATCCTAAAAACGTAACCAGATTGACACGATATGGCAAAGAAACGTTGAATAAACTGCCAAAAAGTTATTTGAAGGGTGTGTTTGGAGTTTTTTGTGGCTGCAAAATAAACAAATAAAAGAATGAATATTGTGTTTTAGGGTTTAAGGATTAAAAAATTATATTAAAAGAGAAATTGGGTTTAGGGTTAAGGTTAAGGTACTTTGAACAGTGTTATGAAAAACAGCTTTAATGGTGATGACAAGTTAGAAAGTGGAGTCCTTAGTTGTATGTTGAAGGAATTTTAAAACTTTATCATTCAACCTTAAGCTTTACAAAACTGGTATAAGCCCTTCCCTTTACCAGTTGCAGTGGTTCGAAAGAATCCAAATTTGCTCATTATAGAACAGGACTGAGACTTTTGCAAATGGTTGGAGTTGCAAGTTACAATGCTGCTAGCCTTATTACTAAAATAAATTTCAATTCCACCATATTCACATCAAACAAATTAAGAAAATTAGCAGTGTTTTAGTTTTACAAAAAAAAAAAAAAAAAAAGAAAAAAGAAAAACCCTAAATTCAAATCATTCAAAACTCGATCAGTCTGGTAAGAAACGAATCAAGGCGCTTAGAATTTGCCCCAATTGCACATTCTCTAAAAGAAAACATGAAATTGAAAAACGAAAATTGGGTGAAAAATAAAAGAACCTGAGTTCATCCAAGGAGAATCGATCTCTGGATCTCCAAAAGGAAAACCACATGATTGTGCAATTAGAGCTTTAAATAAGGCTTCGATTAATTCATTCTCCTGCTTTACTACTGAAATTAAAGAGCCAAACACAGCATGAGGATCGAAGAAGAAGAAGAAGATTGAAGATTGATGATTATTAATAATTATTAATCATTACAAATTTGTGGAGATGGTGATGAACAAAGAAACAGGGAATTTGCCAGAAAGGAAAAGAAAAGGGTGGTGGTGTCTTGCAGTGGAGGTGGAGCTGGCAACGCAACTATGTTATATTATTTAATAAGGCCTCTTCTTTCCATCAGCCCATCGTCCCTCTCCTACTTTGTTTTTTTTTTTTTTTTTCCCAAAGTACTTTGTTTTATTTATTTATTTATTTACTTCGCACGGTCATGAATTTTCATGCTATCTGTTTTATTATTATCTTATTCTTATATATATATTTATATATATATATATATATATATATATATATCATTTTAGTTGTGATCAATTTTATTACCAAATATATTCTATTATTATTATATATATTCATAAATTTAGAAAATAATTAAAAATCTCTCCTCAATAGAAATACTCTCTTCTTCTCAACTTTTCTTCTATTTTTTTCTAAATTTTATTTTTTAGATTGATTGTGTGAGGCATCGCCCGAACGCCCCTCCCCTCGTTCGGGAAAATGCCTTAAGGAAAAGCGAGAGCGATTTTTAAGGGAAGTTAAGGAACGGATTTTGGTGCTCACGATTGGAAGCGGCTATCGCCTCAGAAAATTGATTTTTGATTTTTTTCGAAAAGGATTCGGGAATCGCCAGGAAAAACCCAATTTGACTCCAATTTATTAATTTTTTGATTAATTTGCCTAAGGATAAAATCACTAATTTTCGAATCAAGTTTGGGCTCGGGGACTAGGTTTTTTGTTTTAAATAATCTCGATTTGGCATTTAAATTTGATTTAACTTTTGAAAAATGATTTCATAGATGACGGATATTGATGGCAATTTATAATGCATGAGCATAGCATAATTTATGAGACAGAAAAAGTAAAGAGCAAGTATTTAAAGTGCGGGTATTTAAACATCCACAAGTAAAGGAGAGTATTTCCTCTAACCCTTATGGGTATTAGAGAAATCACAAAATCGCTCCTTTATTCCAAAAATAATTAACTAATTACACTGATTAAAAATTTACATGGAAAGTATGAATTTACATTTTTACATGGAAAATAAAAAGGGGAAGGGGATTGATTGGGGTTTAGATTTGAAACTTGGATTTAGATTCCAAGCTTGCCTACGTACCTCATTGAATGGGGATTAAAACCCGCATAGTTCATTTCACTATGAGGTGGAGGAGTTTAAAAATCGGTCAGATTTGATTGGTTTGATTTGGTTTAGGGTTTGATTGAAGATAAAAGATTATACCTTCTTTTTGGTTGGTGGAGGGTGAGTGATTTTACCATAGTGGAGTTTCGTTTTGAAAAATGAGATAATTTAAAAAAAAAAAAAAAAAAGAGATTTGATTACTCAAACTTTAATTAATTAAAAAAGATTAATTAATTAAAATGATTAATTAAAAAGATTAATTAACCACTTGAGGGAAAATTTAATTTTAAAAAAAGGATTAATTAAAATTGATTTTTAATTAATTAATTAATTGAGAGTGGGTGGGAATTTTTAAAAAAAAAGATTAATTAATTAATTAAAATTATTTTTTAATTAACTAACTAATTAATTAGAGAGAGAGTAAAAACTAATTAGAGAGAGAGAGAGAGGAAGCAATTGGAAAAATCAACAAAAACTTGAGGTGTAGAAAATGAAGGAGGGGAGGGTGGTATTTATAGGCAAAATGAGGTGAGGGTAATTTGGGTAGTGAAAGAGTGAAAAGTCCAAAAGGGTAGGGCCTTTTAAAGTTAAAAAAAATTAGACTGGAAGGGCAAAATGATAATTTTGGGATACAGATGGGGATCAGTACCGGACTGACCCTGCGGCGCCGCCAAGGGGTTTGGCGGCGCCGCCAGGGGTCCGACGGTAGCCGCCAGATGACTTGGCGGAGCAGCCGGAGATTCCAACGGATCCGCCAGGTGCTCCGGAGGCTAACTTTCAGAATCTGATTTGCAGGTCTTTTTCAGTTTTTGGGTTAGTTTTTGAAACTTTCGGGTCAGTTTTCGGGATATTCTGAAGTCTGAAAAATTACCGGTCAGTGGCGGTGAATCTGAAATTAATTGTCGGACATTTTAACAGTCAGTTTTGAGAAAAATCTAATCAGTTTTGGAAAAGCGTTGTCTGGTACAAAAAGTCCGATCAGGAGTCAAAAAGTGTCAGTTTGGATATAAAAATATTCCGGACAGCTTTAGAGAGTTTAGATGATGCATGTTTATGTATGCATGTTTCGGGATTCATGGACCTTTTATTTGACTTCAATGCTACAAATGATCTGTGATGATGTATCTAACAGATGAATGTATGTGTAATACCCCGAATTTTGATTTATTATCGGGTATTAATTTTTTGAAAATGTTAAATTAAATTAAATTGATTTTAGATTTTAATTATTATTATTATAATTATTGTTATTATTATTTTATATATATATATGAGATAAGGTAACAGAAAAAAGATAAAGAAAAGAAAAAAAAAAAAGAGGACAGAAAGAGAAAACCGAGATAGCAGAAGAGAGAGAGAGAGAGAGAGAGAAAGAGAGAGAGAGAGAAGCAGAAAGAAGAAACAGCTCAGATCGCCGCCGTCCGGTCATCAGAAGATGACACGCGCCGGACCACCGTGAAGAGGAAGCCGAGACGCTTCCAACACCATCAACTCGGTCGTCGTCCGCCGCCCAGAGCCGCCGCACGCGCCGCCGAAGCAGTCACCGGCCAGAAACGTTCCGATCACTATTTCATTGAATTTTAGACCTCCGTTTTTGACGATTCTTGTACCGTTGGACTCGTTATCTCGTAAGCTTCGATTCGGTATCTCATTTGCGAATTATGGTGAACGTTTGAATTTTCGCCTATTTACGGTGTAATTTCGGATCTGCCGACGCGTCTTTTCGGCAATCCGTCGGTGAGAAAATTAAGTGG